>JACM01017782.1:0-24603 GCA_000787095.1 Periophthalmodon schlosseri | reverse complement strand
AATTATTATTATTATTATTTTATTAGGCTCTTTAGAGACAAAAACGCTTTGTCCCGCCTCAGCATTCACTATGCCTTCACCTATTGTAATTCATGAATTTCAGGTTAAACTGTATTTGCAGCATTTTGACCACAAGATGGAATATTTTATTTTGGAATCGTTAATCACAACGGCGACAATGCTCATGTCCCATTAAAACCTAAAACCCGCAGCGGCTTTAGTGATCTTCAAGAAGTAGTTACAGTACGTAGTTGTATCAGGCGTAGCGGACCGAACGCAGCTTTACTGTAGTGTATTGATTTTAAATAAAAGCTTCTCATTACTGTTTTCCTAAGGTCTATATCCACAGCGTTAAGAGGAAGAGATGGAAATCAATACTGAGACAACACACACGCACGTGCAGCACTACCCGATGAAACTGCGCGCTAGATCATAACACGTCGGACGCATCGGAGATCTTATGTGAGCGGACGGGACTGCGGGCTGACGGATAGAACAGGCTTGTTTGTTTTGTAGCGACAGCATCAGTCATATACAGCTCCGAGCCGCCCCCCCCCACTCTCTCCGGCTTCATGACAGAAATCAATCACAGACCAATTGTCCATATACACTTCCCCTCGTGTGGCACAGCATCAATACAGGCATTAAGAGCAGCGGGTGCGCAGGGGACCGGAGGTGAGCAGGGTAGACAGGATAAAAGATGATAAGACAGGGAAATGAATTAGGGGCGCGTAAACAAAGAGATGTTGACTTTGAACTTGAGTGAAAGAGGGAGGGCTAGACTACAGAGAGGTTAAGGTAAAGGTATGTTATTGTAGCCGTAGGGAAATTTGTCCCCAGCGTTTGACCCGTCCGTCAATGCGTCTGCGGGATGAGCAGCGGACGACCCATCTCCAGCTCTTGTGCAGTAAGTTGATGGTTAGAGTGTCTGCGTAATCCCTTAATCGTGCAGGTAGATTTCATCGCGAAAGAATTCTGTCAAGTGAAGAAACGTTTTTAAGAGCGAATACTTTTCACCACTCAGCCAAGGAGCTTCTTCAGTTCTGACAAGGTTCTGCCTTAAATGTGTCTGAAGGGAGGAGCTAACTACAGCAAAACTAACACACCCTTTGTTTACAGCAAGGTGTGTCTGTTATTAGTTGAATCCACTGAATTACCCAAAGGTGTGAACTGATCTGTTTTAGGTCGATGGGTGAAACTGGAGCACAAAATTGTGTATTTCAGGGGAAAGTGCACATTAAAATGGTTGGTAAATAATATGTAATCTGTACAGTGCTTTCATCTTTATCTTTATTTATACAGAGAAACCCAGTGAGGGCACCTGAGGTCTCTTTTTCACGGGCGCCCTGTTTAAAATTCAATACAAACAGAAAAACAAACAAAACAAATGCGTATATAAGTTCATATAAAACATTAAAAACAGGTGCAGGTGTGTGTATAAAAGTTTGTTACCGGATTATGTCACCGGATCCAGTTTTGCTTTTCCTTTAAGTGTATTCCATTTTTGTGAAGTCCCTGAACAGATGTAAAATTCAGCCTAAAAATACACAGTGAAATATAATTTGTTCTCACAGGAGCCTCACGCAGAACATGCAAACTCCATGTTCCTCACGAGAACATGCAAACTCCACAGAGAAGATCCAACGAGCCAGGGAATCAAACCTGGGACCTTCTTATGTGTCTGTACGGGGAAGCACAAAATGTTTCAAATTTCAAGTTGGAGTAGCTAATCACAAATGGGTCAATTTTAGTTCACTGCGTAGAGAGGTTGTCGGTTAGATTGCCACTACCAGCACTGCATACCACATACATTTGAGCAAGACACTTCACTTGTCTTTCCAGTTTGAATGTGTTTGTTTAGTGAACAGCCACATTCTTGTCAGTTTGCCCCAGTGGTGGATGAAGTACTCAATTTTGTTGCTTAAGTAAAAGTACAGATACAGAGGTAAAAAGTTACTCAAGTAAAAGTATCACATGAAAAAAATCTACTTAAGTAAAAGCATTTAAGTACTCGTTTAAAAATGTACTTTAAGAGTAAAAAGTAAAAGTATTGTTTTGAGTGTTAAATGTAGTGATATTGATTAAAAAATTATACGTATTTCTGTCAACAGTTGCAATACGAATCAATTTCTTTTATTTTCTCATGAATTGTGTGTATTTATTTTTGTTTGCTCAAAGCTTTCTTTTATTTTCTCATGAATTGTGTGTATTTATTTTTGTTTTGCTCAAAGCTGAAGCTTGAACTCGAAAACTTTAGTCAGGACGTTACCACGAACATGGTCAAAATAACACCTCAAGTCATATGAAAAGTACTTTTTACTTTTCAGTCCAGTTCAAAAATGAAGTGGAGTAGAAAGTACAGATACTGCTCTCAAATGTAGTGAAGTAAAAGTAAAAAGTATCCACTGTAAAATTGACGTAAAGTACAAATACCTAAAAATTCGACTTAAGTACAGTACTTTACAACTTTTACTTTATTACCTTGCCCCGGGGCAGCTACGTGCACAGCAGCTGCTTACCGCCTCCCGTAATTAACTTATGGAAAACAGTCTGAGAAGCTTATAGGCATTAGAGTTGCTTCAACTCAAATATAATACGCACTTTAATTATGTGGAATCATTCTCCAAGGAAAGCCTCTAACAGCATTTCGCACAATGATTGAGTTAAGGTCTTGTTTTGGAAGGAGGTGTTTTTTTTGAACGAATGGAACAATGTGTGTGTGCCGTGTGCGAAGCCTGAGCATTACTTGATGGGCCTTTCTCATTGATAAGAGAAGTAAATAGTGTTTTGACCTAAGTGGCTTTAGAATGAATAATAACAGGGGAGAAAATACAATGTTATCTCAAACGCCCGCTCCGAACTGTAGGCACTTTCTAATCACACAGACAGAATGCGCGTGAAGCTGAAGTGGCCCGAGCGAGTCTCATGAGATCCAGGGACTGTGTGGAGGGCTGCTGTAGCAATTAGTCCAACTTTATTTTAGTGTAAGCGTCTACTCACACAAAGTTTTAAATATATCGTCAAAACTGCTGTGGTGTGGTGCAGTGTATAATCGAGTAATTCATTTATGATTCAATTCACAATTCCTTGTTTGTTTCTTGAGTTTGTTTCTAGTGCAAATGGGATTATTGACCTAAAAATTGTAGTTATGATCTCTAAGGCTGGCTTCATGGAAAGTTATAGAAGGTGAATAATTCATTCATTTCCAAGTCAAATGGAACTTGAACTTGGAAAGAAATGCAGCCATACATTACCTCAATACAGGTTTTAATAAACATATTCATGGACGTGCCTGCCTTATGGGGACAAAAATCAGGTCCCTATGACGTAAATCCTTTAATCTTGAAACACATTTAAAGTTAAGAAACAAGCTAAGATATTTCAAGGTGAGAGTTTAGGTTAAGGCCAGGTACGTAGACGAGCTAATGTAAGGATCAGTCTTCAGGAAATGAATGTGATTTATACAGTATAATAGATGGGGACAACGTAATCTCCCCAAGAAACAAGGAAACCCAACATGTGTGTGTGTGTGTGTTTCCCTTTCCTTTGTACCAAAACATTGTGTGATACAGTTTCATTTGATGCAGGGATAAATTACCACCACCTAGTGTGAGGAATGAATGAATTAGGCAACAATACGTGGCACTGATGTGAAGTGTGGTATTTACTCATTGTTAAAGATTGTGCTATTTTGCTTGTGTCTGCTCTATAGTTATAATCTATGGCACCTGCCTATCATTATGTTATAATTTGCACATTTTAAATCACAATATTCATCTAAAATGACTTAATAAAAGAAACAAGTCTGCTGAGTCCCGCGTTTGAAAACCGCAGTGCCCAATGGGAGCTGACGTCGCCGTAAACGTCATGGCGAGAAAGAGTCGGCACCTCCGATGGATACCTGCATCTCACGCTAGCGAGAAGCGCATTTTTTTTTTCATTTGTACCAAAATAACTACGCATCCGCTGCCGAATCCTGCACATATCACCGATTAAGAAACTAAAATTGGCAGTGGGCGTATGCAGGTGCCGGTGAAAATGGGAGTTATGAAGAAATAAGCGATTAAAGATTGCTAAAACATGCACAAATCACTCCAAATACAACGTCGTGTGAGGAAATGGTGAGGGGAAACAACTATAACATGGTTAAAAGCTCTGAAAAGTCGATTTTGCAGAACAGGGGAAAATTGTATAGTCTAAATACTCTTTTGAGGCTTGCATATCAAATTAAACGCTTAGCCCATTCATGCACTGAACGCTGGAAACTTACACGTAACTGACCACTGAAACACGTTGTTTTAATAGCATTTTATTGATTTACATGATATGATACACCACATTAAACTTAGCAATCGTAACTATATCTATATTTACTAACTTACAACTATCTAAACCACTTTCCACAAATGTGAATGTACAACTACAGCCTGGTGGCGGTCTCTGCTTAGATCAATACATAAGTAACACTGTCAGGATCCCAAGTATCTCTACCCACATGACAGTGCACTCCCATAATCGCATGTGACAGACAATATAGCCCAGCTCACCAGACTGGAAAAGCTACAAAATGAGATCGCATGAATCACGTAGAGTCACGTACTGTATACAAGCGGTGCCGGCCTGGGTTTGTGTAGTGACTGATGCTGACCAGAGGTGCTTTGGGCAGCCGCGACAGCTCCATCGACACGGAGGAAAACCCCACCTGACACCAGCCCTCCGGATCCTGCCCCTCAGCATCCGCATAAAAACATCCAAGGCCGAAGTCACGGAGAGCTGAGAACTAGCCTGAGGGCAGCTAACACAACGTAGGGCCCGTACAGTAACAGAGAGGAGAGAGGAGCCGGCAGACACGGAACACAACCCAGCCTTCACTTATGGTTTGTCATCTTTTATATAGGCTGTGCTGTATATGTGCCCATGAGCAAGACAGCAGCCGCGAGGGAAGCATGAACTCTTAACATGGGGGGTATAAATAGATAATGCAACAAAGGCTACCACGCATGCAAAAGGGTTAAGGTTAGGAGTTGGTGTTAGTTTTATTAACGGGCCTATATTATATTATCATATTACGCTATTTTCTGATCTTGTTTCCTCATCAAAAACAGACCCGGAGTTGTGTTTTGTTTCCTTCGTACATGTTTAACACGCAAAACCCTGCATATTTAGGCTGCGTTCTTCTCTCAAACAGAAAACACTCCACCTTGTGATGTCATGTGGTGATACAGGAAGTGCTTCACTGTGTTTTTAAACTCTGTACACCTTCACTAGAATCATTTGGATGATTTCGGCCCTCGAATTGCCGATCTCTACTGATTTAAAAGTAAAAGGTCGCTGTTAACTTGAAAACTACCACTACATAACATCACAAGTGGAGCAGAGCATTTTGAGCTTTGGCGACGTGGACAGACTAATAATAAAGGATTACTCAAACATGTGGGAATGAAATAAACTCCGGGTATTGTTTTCTAAGGTAAGGTGTACTTTATTGTCCTGAAATAGGAAATTGGTTCTCTGTGTTTGTCCCATCCCTCAGTGCTGCTGGAGCCACCTGTCAGGAGCCTCGCAAAAACTGTGCGGCGGCCAGGGACCCATCTCCAGATCGTGAGCGAGGTTTTGTTGGTTCCACCCGGGGGAGTTGCTTTTTGAACGTGTTATATGTTCCGTTATGTATTCATAGGTTTCAATCACATGGCTTTTTCTCTTATGGACTCCAACCAATCTAGTTTTTCATCACTAAAAACCCAGGGAGAACTATTGTCATACGCAGGATTCACGTTTATGTGTTAAGTTATTTTTAGCTGTAATATTAAAATAGTAAAATGAAATTGTCCAACGTCGACAAAAGGTTTAATTTGTAAATCCTAATTTATTATTACGGTGAATGATTATTCGACAGTTGAGTGGACACAGCTGCTCGTTGAACACTGTACAAGGTTTTAACATTTTTCAGTGAACAAAAGTTGGCAAGTTACAATGTTAATGATGGATGATGAAAGAAAGGGTCTGTTCGAAATTGTAATATTATTTTCACAAAACAACTATGCTCAGTCTTTGTTCTTCAGCGCATTATTTCTCTCCGCCTCTACTGGGAAAAGCATCGGTCCATTCAGACACAATAAAGACGAGCCATGACGCAACTGGTCTTTAAAACGAGGCGGCGCGCTGGGCTGGACGCTGGCACCTCCATCTAAAAATCGCTTAACATAATTATATAAACACAACAAACAGAAAATAAGGCGACGAAACCTACAAGAGCTAAACACACACCGATTACAGGGAGAACTGCAATTACACGCCAGCTCCAGGACAGACACGAGGAACGGACCCGAAGGACTATCAGGGACACGCAAGAGCCAACCTTAGTGGGTCACCCAGCGATGCACGGGACACGCTCTCCTGTTCCCCCAGCGGCTCTACAGAAAGGGTTTACATTGAGGCCAGTTTGGATATTAGTTTAACAGGATTAGTTTCGTACCTGCTAACACGCGGAGGCTTTTATAGAGATGCGTCTGCCGCCCCAGTTGGCAGGCAGGATGAACTACCCGGTCCTGTCACATTTGTTATTATCGAAGATTAACTTAACCTGCCTGCATCCCCCTCTCAAACAGAACAACTGGCTATTCTAAGTTGCCCATAGTGAAAACATACGTGCAGGAATGATTGTGTTGCGTTCAGTGACTGTATCTGTTCCCATTGCATTCCCATTTATACCACTTTGAGTTCCTGCTAACATCGATTCTGGCCACGTATGTATTTCACACACGTTTACAATATATCGATTGAATGGACCTAGTTTGCTTTCTCCTTGCATTTCACATTACAAAGCCGTAGCCTTTTAAATGAGCTGCCTTAAACCGTCCACAATTACCTCACTGAACGCTAAAAACTTGCTACAAAGCAGTTTGATGATTAAACGGTTTGCTCTTGGCTGAGGACAACGCATCCTAATTTCTATTTGAACCTCTTTATTTTGCAAGTCATTCACCAGTTTACAGACTCAGCTTATTCATATCCCCTTTATTTTAATAGACACATAGAGCAGGACTGGACTGTTAATTATCTTGCAATCTCTAATAAATGGAGATAGGAATGCTTGGTTTGCGAATAATTGCTTCATCTATCTCCAAAACACATATCAGAGAATCATAGTAAAGGCTTGATTTGACTAATAGCTTTTGTTTATCATTAGGTTAAACGCACAAGGCTGCACCACAGGACGCAACCCGGATTCATCGCCATTTTTCTCATTTGTGGCCGCAGTAAGAGTATATTATGGTAATACGCTTGCTCAATTTGTGCCTCCATACCATAACAAGTTCAAAAAACGTGAGATTTTAATACACGACGATCCAGAGAGCTGAATCTGCCATCTCAACAGCTGCCAAAACTGATTTATACCAACGATGTCTAAGCCACGGGAGCCCAGATTTTAAAATGAGACAAAGTGGGTACAAGCGCAGGACTCCTTCATTGCATCATATCATGCTTAGAAATTGAGATAACGGGATTAAATTAAGGCAGATCAGTTAGAGCGACACGAGACAGCCGTTACCGTGGTTACTATGTAGTTCATTTGCACTTTGAAGGAACTGTACGTCGCCCGTTCTCTTCCGCTTTAAAGAGCTCGGATTACGCCATTTTCTGATCTATGTTGTAATGTTGTTTTCTCATCACAAACAGACCTGGAGTTGTGTTTTGTTTCATTTCATTCACATGTTTAACACGCAAATCCTGCGTATTTAGGCTAGAAAACACTCTGTTCCACCTTGTGATGTCACGTGGTAATACAGGAAGCGCTCCACTGTGTTTTGAGTCTCACTAGAATCATTTGGATAATTTCAGCCCTGGAATTGCCAATCGCTATTGAACGAAAGTTAAAAGGAGCTGTTAACTTGAAAACTACTGCTTCATGACATCACAAGGTGGAACAGAGCATTTTGCGCTTTGGAGACGTGGACAGACTAATAAGGCAGGGTTACGCAAACATGTGTGAATGAAACAAAACACAACTCCGGGCATGTTTTTGAGGAGGTCCTGGGTTTAGGTAGTGAGGTTTCAGATCAGAGAATCCTTTTAGATTGGACTGTGCTGGATTTCAGTACTGAAATTGGCAACCAAATTATAACATAAACAACTTGGCCATCACGCCCAATGGTTTTGTGATTAAAAAGAAATCAGCATTACAATTGTGATTAGTAAATGCAATATTTCACTGAAGGCCAGGAACTAAGCTACAGGCGCTGCAGTTCTGGAGATGCTCTCTGACCCAGTTGTCAAGGCATCGTTCAAGTCATTTAATCAAATATCAACAAAACCCAACGTGACCAAAGTATGTTCCAATACAATCCAAACTGAGGAATGAAAAAAAAAAAAAAAATGCAGAAATTGACATGTTGACCTGCAATAAAATATCTTGTCTTGTGTCTCATTTTTAGTATAAAATGTCAAATATTAAAATAATCATCTTAAAATACAATCCTGGCTTTGGATTTACGAAAAAAAACATCAATGTCTACGTCAATAGAAAGGTCAACATTTCATTTTTAGATGAATGTGTTTTACTTTTCAGATTCAGCGGTTGTAACATATTTCCTGATTGGTGTTGGCCTACTCAGAATCCTTCAGTTCTTTACTAAATTGGCCGTTACTGTAGCTCTCTACTTGCAGTTCGGCCTCTTTGAGAAAAAGCCAAGCTGCTCTGGGTTTGATTGACAGAAAAATGGACGCCCTCTCGACAAGACATCAAAGAACCGAGGGCTATTTATAATGGACTTCTCTGTGATGAGATTGTGCGAATCAGAAGCAGAAAATTGCCAATAGGTTGGGTTCACGACATCACGACATCCTCGAAACACTGAGTTGGAGTTGGTCAGAATTCTTATAATTTGGTGTTAAAATGTCAGATTGTAGATTTGTTGACCTGGTTAATGGTTAATATCTCTGTAATTACTGGACTTATCCACATAAAACAAAAACTGGCACAAAGCCTGTATTTCAGCATAAATGAACAAAAGTGAAATTTTTAACAAGAGCTTTTTTAACAGGTGTCATTAGGAAAACCCAAAGACATGACTGTTATTAGTTAAAAATACTATGGTAGGTTTGTGGTGCAAATTGCAAAATAAATAAATAAATAAATAAAAATAAAAATAAAAAAATAAAAAAATAAAAATAAGGTTCAAGATTTGTGGATTGTAAATTTGAATATTTCTTTAAAACACAGTAAATCTTAGTCATAGACTCCTACCGTTCATCTGAAATTGTAGCCTAATCAAGTTCTACAGTATGAACGCAACCTAAAATACTTCTTCTCTTGATTTTTGTATAGAAAAATAACTTGTATAATTGCCCACAGCATTTGCTCCATTTCATTCATGCTTCTGCCATTTCAGACGTCTGCAGTTTCATTTTTGACTAGCCTTGACAGAGAAAATAGTTTGAGTGCAAACATGGCTGGCTGTGCTGTGATGCATCGACAGTGCATACTAATGTGTCCTCTGGGAAATGCCAAATGCTAATTGTTTGTGGGGCTACAGCTAGCACACTGCTGCTTCCATTTCACCATCTGACTGTACTGCTTTGAAGCCATCCAAAGTGCTGATCACAATCCAACTACGCGAATATTACAGTTAGGAATTTGTTAGCAGAAAAGACTTTGTGGATTTCTTGTCACTGGGATTAAGATCTGAATAGTGAAGATACTGTATAATTACCAAAAGTGTAATCAAATTGTCAAAGATGGTGGCTTGTCGCATCAGCCCCGTGTAAATGCCATGCCAGGCTTTTTGGAGGTTTCAACATCCAAATGTGTTCAATTATTTGGACAGGCGGTTTTGCTAACTGTAAATTGAACAATTCTCCGGAGTAAAGCCATTTTTCAAACACCAATTACAGCCGTGCATCTCATCAATCACGATGACAATGGTTTACTCAGTGACATTAATTAACGGCCTCTTGGAAGAGACTCAGAAACGATGTGTGAGCTGATAAGTTACTATTGGCAGTCCTGTATGTGTAGTTTTATAGTATCCGTATTATAATATGTGCGCTCCATGTGTTACTGTACTGGTGCTGTAACGTGCGGCTCTGAGTGGATTAATGTGCTGTAATGCCTTCTACATCGCTGACATATTGGCTTAGGACTTAGGACTCTAGTAGTCGCTTTATAAAACCTGAAGCTTAAGGGTGCTGGGATTTGATTGTGACAGTAAAAAAGAAACATAAGCAAAGGCAAACATTATCTTTCATGTGTTTAAACTGTACATTTTAGAACCCCACTGTATAACTCTTTAAATAAAAAAACAGACTAACATAAAAGCAGTTTTAGCTGTTTTTATTGCACTGAAAGACGTTGAAAATCGTGCCTTCTTACTGTGAGCGGGCTTGTATCTAACCAAACTGGTTCTTATTTGGCCTGGAGGAGGGCCTCCTTCTGCTTGTCTCCATGGAAATGTTGTTCCTTTGGCTGTAATATTACACAGCATGGAATCATGCAGATGACGAGCCACCACTTTAACTTTCAGTGTGAGGTGAAGAGCCAAGAACGCAAACCTTTACAAACCGAATCACATGCTAGATACTGCTGAGTAGCTGAGTGCATTCATTATGATGGTGACCCAGGGCAAGCTACAACCTTGAGGCAGACTGACCGAAAAGTGGTTGCCATTATTTGTGGGTAACACTTTGTAATAACTTTGCCTTAATAAAGCATCAAGAAAGACTTAATCCAATAGTTTATAGTTTATTAAGAATGCTTCAGGCTTAGTAAATACTTAATTAATACCCCGACCCCTTAATTAAGTCCTTACTAAATCTGAATCATTCTTAATAAACTATTTGTTCATTATTAAATAAGAGTTTGCTCATGCTTTATTAAGAATAATAGCTATTATCAAGTGTAAACCTTTTTTGGGTGAACACATTTGCAACATCCAGATCAGTCTTTTCACCTTTCGACCCCAGAAGTGAATAGAATGTTATTAATTAAGAGGATTAGACCTACATACAGTACGGCATGTAGGTCCCTGTTCTGTGCATGTGCGCGTGTACAAACCAGCACGGCTCGAGTTGTGTTTGTGCAGTCTAGTCTAATTAAAGAGTTGCGTCCTGGTCGGGGTGAGCCAGTGTTGTGCTCCACTTGTGTCACTGGCTTTGATAGGTGATGTTTATTTCATTACCACACTGTGCAAGTCTTACTGCTACTGCTGCTACTGCTGCTGCTTCTGCTGCTGCTTTAACCCAGGCAGTGGGTGGAAACTGTCAAAGCATATAACACGCATTACTCAAATGAGCTCGGGAAAGGAAAGGTAATAATCATTTATAACTCGGCCAATGTAGTATGAATTGGTTTAGTGAGGGTTCATTTTTCCTCAATGGTCGCGATTTCTTCCTTCACAAAAACAGTCCATGGGCAGCGGACAGCACTTAAATAATTGACATGGTTAACATGAAATATAAATGGTAGCTTCCTGCTCTTGAGAGGTGCGCTGATCTTCTGACACTAGCTGTACAGTATTCTCTTTATGCTGAGCTACACTGATTGGTATCTGGAAATGTGGTCAGCTGTCTCATTATAGCATGTACCGCTGGTCGAATGTGTTGTCGACAGAAACAGAGACATTTTGCCAATCGCTCTGCTGGTAAAAGTCAGGTCTATATAGCAGTTGTTGCAGAAGCAGGTTATCTAAAAGGAGGTCAACTCAATTGGAAGTGGCTTGACCGGATGGTGGTACTTCAATTATAAGGACAACAAAGCGTTTGAGACAAGTGGAGGTTGAGAACTTTTAGACTTACTCGTACAAGGTTGGAAAACAAGGTCTAAACTACTTTGTGAAAAACAATTGTAACCTTTTGCTAAGTCAACATTGTAAATTGACCAGTGTTAGTCTTAGAATTAATGATATTCAGCTTTAGATATTTGCAGTACCTCATTTGCGTAATTTTTCATTTTACCTTCATGTTCTGAAATAGGATTTTATTATAACGTGAATATACTTTAAGGGCTTTGAAGAAAAAAATGTGTCTTGCCCAGTGACTCAATGGCAGATAATGAGTGGGAGAAGGGAATCGCACCAGCAAACTTACGCTAAAAGGACGAAATAGAACCCCGTAGACTTACGCTATTGAGCTACTTGCAATTAATTACATTTTGTGATTAAACTAAATGAATGTTGTTGGGGCAGGATTTCGGAAGATCCATCATTATAACTTTATTTGTCCCAGAGGAGCAATTTAGGTTTATTGAGCAGATAAATGCAATTACTCAAACAAAGTTCTCAGTCGAGTTTAACAGGAGGTCAGGTAAGATCAGCAGATCGTGCACTGTGAGGAGAGTAAGTGACATCAGGACAAAAGTGTCTCATCTGTGTCTTGTAGCCCAGGCATTACAACCAAAGTCCAAGGAGAGGCAGGCATTTTGATAACTCCTTTTCAGTCACCATGTTCGACTGAGGAGCGATAATAATGTGCTAATTTCTGCAACACAAACTTGGAAACAACTTCAGATTTTGTACACACCTAAGTGATATTGTCATTATCTTCATACTCTGCAATCTCTCTATTGTCGGAGACTTCTTAACAACAACAGTTTTCTATTTAAAGTTCTTTCTATAAGCTTCTCTAGACGGTACAATCCAGCCTGTTTAAGCCCCAGCTCCCCTTAGCACTGCACTGGATCCATGCCAGTCTGTCCCTGATGTCGTGTCACTCGGCGTTGCTGTTTGGCATGAGCTATCTTTTAGCCTTTGTGAGCCTCTCAGTGCCTCCTCTTTCACCCTCTCCAAGCTGCCATGCTAATTTCTTACCTCCTTTGTGCTACTGTCTCATTCTCTCTCTTTGAATGCGCCCGACGACTAAGCCACGAGCTGGGGCGTATAAATAGAGCTCGAACGCCGGGGTTGGAGTAATGAATAACAAATATTCAAATTATTGTAATTCTAATACTTGAAGACTCTATATTAGGACTACGGTTTTACTTGCAGGTTGTGACAGGCGTGAAGTAGAAATCTCTCGATTTTATCCTGTCTTAGAAACTACTACTCTTGGTCAGTTGCCAGTTAAATGGTTTATATAACAGATGACACTGCTGGTTTCTGGTTGGACGCAGAATTGGAGACATCTGATGCATATGTTAAACTTCCTTTGTCAACAGCAAGAAGGGATTGTTACGCATCATGGGGGTTTCATAGACATGTTGGGCACATGTGTTACTGTACAGGAGCCTCATTTTTAACATACTTGGCTTGGTATTTAATGCCTAAACTCACACTTTACACTTTTGTTGGGACACTTTTGACTTAACATTTACTATATGTACATTTTTTTCATATGTTTGTACCATAGACTGTATAAAGAAGTGGATTAGGTGAGTGTGATGTCGCCCATAGCGTTCGGCTCCAGTCAAATGAAGCTCATCGAGGCTAGAGCAGTTATAGGGGCCAATTTGGAGCCGCGTTCCATATTTGGAATTCTGACCGCGAGTATCATAGCAACCACAGAGCCAATCCGGAGCGAGGCTGTTGAAGGTAAAGCCCCTTCCCACCCGCACCACTGGTTTAGCAGAGAACGTGCACTTAGCAATGCTGTCAATCAAACTTGCTGCTAACGCTAGCGGGGGTGACCTTGGGGAAAGACGGTTCCTGATTTGTCTATTATTAATGTTCATATCTTGATTCACGGACAAAATAGCGAAATCCAAACTCCAGGATCATGTAGAGTTGACGGAGCCGGAAGCACGCTCATAATCACTTCCTGTTTGGAACGTGACGGCTAGTGCGTTAGCTGAGTCCATTTCTATATACAGTCTGTGGTGTGTACGTGTGTTGACTGTAGCTAAGGAGTGATTACATAAGGAACCAAATGCTGAAGCAAGCCTCCAAAAAACATTGCTCTTTCATAGTTGCCAAGTCCACTTCTTTAAAACTATTTATAGAAGTTGCTGGCAAATTTGTGAAGTTGTGACTCACGGAAGGTTTTTTTTGGGGACGGATTTGCACCTGAGATGTGCTTTTGAAGTCCCAAACCAAACACAAACATTATATTTAATGCGCACTATGTAAGTTTTCTGGTGGAGGTTCCGACAACTGCTTGTTTCCATGGTGATATTATTGCGTTTTCCAGAATGTTCCAAAGTATGGTATTAAACGTGTCAATCTCCATGGAGACAAGCAGATTATAATACATGTTTTTCAAGGTATTTGTGAGCAATTAAAACACCCGTAATGAAACAAAGGCAAGACAAATCGCTTCCTGGTTGGGGTTATTGCAGCTCTGGGATAACTAGTTATTTTCACAGGCTTGGTTGCGTGTTTCTTTTGCAAAATCTGGCAACCCTGATTTATTTTACGTACACTAAACATTTGAGTCCCCTTTAAACTACTCAGTTCCTCAAACTCTTTTCTCTTCTCTTTTCTCCCGCAGGTGGGCCGTCCCGCTGGTCCTCCCCTCCGTGCGACTGCTGCTGCAAGAACCACAAGGGCGACGGGGAGGGCGAGAGCGGCACCTCCATCAACGACCTCTCCACCTCCAGCTCCGAAAGCAACTCCGAGGTCGGCTCCCCGCAGGAAACCGTCATCTGCGGGCCCGTTGCACGCCCCCAGCAGCACCCCCACGCCAATGTCCAAACCCTGGATAGACCGCTCAAAAAGGGTCCCGTGGCTATGCTCCAGAAATCCGAACCGCGGAGAAAGAGCGATTTAATCCGAGAATCCGGGAGTTCCAAGAAAAGGCCGGTGAAAGAGAAGCTAACCGTCGAGGAGGAGCTGGAGAGGTGCATCCAGGATTTTCGGAAAATTAAGATTCCCGAGAGGTTCCCGGAGAGGAAGTACAATTGGCAAGCCGATCTGCTGAGAAAGTACCGCCTTTGAGCATTATGTTGGCAGTGTGCAAGTTTACAATATTAACAAACTTTTGATTTAAAACAATGAATTTCCAAGACTTTGAAAAGCAGCAAAGACACTAGAGAAACGTGACTCTTCGAAAGCGGTTTAAAATGTCACTTCTGAACAAAAACCTTGTTGAGAATAATGGACCTTGTTGACCTTGTGCGTGTGTAGTTTAGGATGTTACAAACTGTGTGTTGTTGTGCACTGCTGAATGCTTCACACTTCATCACCAACGGCAACCGCGACATGCAGTAGAAACACAAAGAATCATCTAACGTGGAACCTTGCTTACGCATTTGGTTAACTTAATTCGTGGTTTCGAAGGGACATTGGTGTTGTATTCAAGACCCCATTTAACTATAATTTTCTTGAAGTATTTTTACCTAAATCTTTTAAATGGAGAGTTTTATATGCTTAAAGTCATCGAAATTAATACTATTATCATTGCAGACATGGATATCGTCTTTGGCAGTTTCTTACCGACTTCTAGGTTATGGTAATAGGTTATGATTACAAAGTTTTGGTGCTGATTTGAAGTTTAAAATAATTAACTCTAAAGTTTAAAAATCTGATCTATGGATAAACTTTCTTAAATTTGCTGATGAGGCCTTGACCGCAACACTATTTGTCCCCAAAACGCAATGTCAACTTTTATGTTATAATGAGAAATGTTTGCAAAGAGACATTGCTGATTTATCATGAATGGGTGTGAGTGCGCGCAGGTGGCCCCCCAGAGGTCACTGATGAATCTACATCAGGATCCATTAATAATTGAAGCTGTCCTGACTGAGCTCTGGCTATAAATACCCTCCTCCCCCTGCAGCGAGGGCAGTGCAGCAGCTGATTACTTCACTAGGCCACAGGGAGGAGCTCTAAGGCACACAAGACACTACAAGGTTATCATGAACACAATCCATTTTCATCATCATTAAAGGTGCACTCTGTAACATTTCTGGTGGAGGGTCAGTCACTTCTTGTCTTCATAGAGATGTTATTGATCAGTCCGGAAAGTTCCACAGTATGGCACATTATCTATGTTGCATTTATTCAGTTAAGAGCTGTTTTCTTGCTCATACATACCTTAAAAAACATTCTTCCTGTGAATGGGCATTGCCTCTCCACAGATCTGACGTTTAACTTAATTGATCTGGTGGCATTACCTGTTTTTTCCCTTTGAGATACATTTACTCGCAAGCAGGCGTCGGACCCCTCACCGCAAAAGTGTCATAGGGCACCTTTAAGTTCACTTTTACACCTACATTTTTCATAAATTGATAAACATGTCCTTATGTCAAAATGTTATGAGATTTTTTTTCCAAGTGAGAGTTTCCGAGTAACCGACTGTACAGATTTTGACTGTGGCATTTATACCACTGCACAAATATCACATTTTAATTATTATTATGCAGCGCACACAAATGCCTGTTTTGAAACTTTTTTTTTTTTGCAATCACATTATCACATCCTCATAAAGTGTTTCTCTTTGGGCTGCAGCAATCAATCAGGGTTAACTGAGTTGAATCAAATCGATACTTCCGATACAAACAGTCGATACGGCAAAATGATTGTTAGCTGCAGCCGTGGTTTGGCACATTAATCACTTACAGTTTGTACATTGTAATTCATGCAGTAATTTCAGCCGATTTCAGTATCGCTTGTCATAAATCTGGAGAGAGAGGACAGGACCGCTGAGCACATAGAGACACTGAGTGATGCCCGTTGGCCCCACTGTTGACATGTTAATCAATAGTCTCTGATAATTGCATGTCGTAATGGAGGCGATGGATGCCTCTCTTGTTTACTGTAATAAATGTCCCCGCCGAGTCGCTGACAAAGACGGACCTGTAACGAATGCAATGATTATTAGATACGGTTTGAGTTTATTTACAGTCTTTACACACGTATGGGCCATCAGTGGACTGAAGTAACTACTGACCTTATTCAGCCCCGCCCACTTTTCCCATAAATCCGACTAAAGGGTGCTTTCTTTGTGGTGGCTCTTCCGGTTAAGCGGGAATCCCATTCATTTCAATTTGGGAAAAGTTTTGCTGATAAAATATGATATAAAGTAGGTTGATTTGTGTAAAATGGTCTATGTTCATGTGACCAACAAGTCAACACTGCGCCGATTCTCTGGAGGCTTTAAAACAGCTCTGTGGTCCGTTTAGAACTATAGAACGCCAAGATCGAAATGACAATGGCGGCGCCCACGGCAGCGTCCGGAATAAGGGGAATAATGTTCAGAGAAATGTTGAAATGGCATTGGGTGTCATTAAAGAGGGGGTATTATGCACAATCAACGTTTTTGAGCTTTCTACCATGTTATAACGTTGTTCCCTCATCTAAAACATGCCTGAAGAGCTTTCACATGTCATCCTTGCATGTTTGAGTAATCTAGCGATCTCTCGGGAACTATTCGAACCCTCCTTACGGTTTGCAGCACGATTCTGTCCAAGACTCAACCCACGAGCTTACGTCACCCATGCCCACAGCCATTCACAAACCTGATTCGTTGTGCAGTAGTTTCTTTAGCGAAATACACACCACTTGTGTTGTGATAGTGCTCTGAAGGGGGAGCGACTCAAGTGAGAAGCGAGAGGAGACTCAAGAGACTTCAAAAACTGAAACTTATAAAACTTGTTAATATGTTGTTTTAGGCGAATATAGCATTTTCAAAACAGTAAAATGTGTTTATTTAAATATATAATGTGTTAGCAATTAATAGCCCATAGAAGTGTAATACCCCCTCTTTAATGAATTGAAATACACAAACTGAACTATACTTACTATACTTAGTTATGGTCAAAAATCATGTCATTCGCAGCGATTTAAGCTAAAGTGTGTCACAATCAAGTTCACATAGATTATAATATGTATAAAGAAGAGGTTGCTAACATTTATTTATTTATTTTGAAAGATGTAGAAATCGAACATTATGAACCAACCACATGTCCATAACAATTCTCTATAAAGAAGATATTGAAGATATCCTACGTTATGGAAATATATGAAAAAAAGATAATAATATATACATAGAGAATATTTATTTAAAATATATTGTGACAAAGTGTTTAGAAAATCCCAGAACTTTTATGAATATTACAATATCGCATAGAAATTTGACTTTAACTGCATTTCTGTTTCCAAATAATCAAAATAATGCACATTACCTTAGATGACAATACAAACAGATATATTTAATATAATTAGTTTACATATGTAACAGTCGTGGTCATTGAAAGAAAGATTTGTCCAGTAAGTAAAATTTGAACGCTTAGGGTTGTTGATGTTTGGATATTCTACAAAGCACAAAAGATGCACAATACAATATAAAAACAACTCTGTTCAATGGGCCCATGGTTTAATTCAGTAAATGAACTATGCTTTGCTATATGTATTTATTTTTGTATAGAGAGTAGAAATTCCTTTAATGATTAAATATAATATATAATTACATTACATTACATTTAATTATGAGATGCACTTAAAATTGTTTCCGCTTTTCCGTATCTGTGGCACGTATTCTTCAGTTAATATCTTGGTTGCAGCCGTTAACCACCTTTTGTCAATGCACTGGTATGACTTATTTTTCTACCCATTCAAACTATCACATTTGCATTTGAAAGTCGTCTATCTCTTAAGCTCAAGGTGAGAAATGCTCATCCACTTGACATTGTATGTAAATAAATGCCATAAATCACAGCTCGCCAAGAGGTGTATTATAGTATCATATGTACATAGGAAGCTAATGGGTGGGGCGGGGCTGCTTTCTGCCACTACAGTTCTTCATACTTCACAACATGGCAGTTTGTTTTGTCATTACAGTGCACAGGGCCGAATGAAGCGAAGGAATGCTAATTTACATCAATGACATTTTTAATCATAGCATATAAAGGGACAGTTTGCAGTTAGCCAAGTAAACAATCAACTCTTTTGGATAGCGTCAGGGAGACATTTCCAAAAACCCAAATTCTAGTTTGTTTTTCATTTCATTTCATGGAAGACACTAAGCATAAAGTCCAATTTGATTTTATCTTGGTGTGAATAATAAACAATGGAGGGCTTATGGGAGTGACAGAAAGTGATTTCAAGCCATTTACCCACATATTAAAGGTGCATTGTGTAGATTTGCCCAGCCTCAACCACAATTCAGGCTTAGTAACTATTTAATACATACTCTAGCCCTGTCTCCTAACTGTAACTGTAAGTTACTAGGCTGAATCATAGACTGTATATATAAATGGACATAGCTAACCTGCTAGCCGTGCGCTCCAAATAGGAAGTGAACATGGGCGGCTTCCGGCTTCCATCGACTCTGGCTCCAATTTACTTTCTACTGAAAAGCCGTCAACCCTCACATCGTACCTTTTGCTGTCAGGCTCGTCATTTTGGTCTTAAAAAGTTCTTATTAACCCGCTCTACATGATCTTGGTGTTTTTATTACACAATTGTGTCCGTGAATCAAGATATGAACATTAATAACAGGCAAATCAGGCGCCTTCTTTCCCCGAGGACGCTCCCATTAGCGTTAGCAGCAGGTTTGATTGACACCGTTGCTAGGCGCCCGCTCCCTGCTAAACCAGCGGTTGGGCGTGAAGGAGCGTTACCTTCAACAGCCTTGCTCTGGATTGGCTCTTTGGTTGCTATGATACTCGTAAACTATTTGTTCATAAGTAATTAGGTCTTTGTTTATTAAAGCTAATTGAAGTGTAGTTATTATAAAGTGCTACCAATTTCTGTATGTGTATAGGGAGATATATGTATTACGTAATTGTTATCCTCGTTATATTTTCACCATCTAAGGGCTACCCATGTTAGAGATGCATCAGTCCTTTATCCATACTTGCAAATGGTAATGCTCCCCCTAGTGGAGGTTTTATGGTCACACAATGCACCTTTAAACATTGCAATCAACCTTTCTTTCATAGGTCCCAAAATCCTAATATTGTCACCTTTCTTTTTCATATGTATCCCAAATTTCTGCTTGACTGCTTCAATTGTATGTCCCTAGTCTTTACTCAAAACTTGGTAAAAATTTGTGTGAAACTTGCCTATGAAAATGTGCATGAGAGGAAGGTGGAAACCAAGTCACCAGGAGGCCTTTTAGACTAGAACACAGCTGTTTTGCACAATGTATAAAGTCAAACAAAGAGTCACAAAGTATTTAAGTCAGGAATCAAGATGTATTCTCATCTCACATGCACAATCCATTCATGTGTCCAATATGAGAAGGATGTTCAACTTACACACTCTTAGCACATGAGTTTGGGGCCTGGTGGGGGAAAAAATAGACTATGTAAAGCTTATTCACTGGAACGAGTGGCTGCCGTTTTGTTTTTGCTCAAAATGTATGCACAATACGAATGATTGTGATCTAATGTACGTGTACGAGTTATTTTCTAAAACTATTGTAATGCCGTCCAACTGAGAACTGCAGGCTTTCTGTATTTCTTTTGCCTTTTGAACAAGCCTGCAAAACACAACAGAAGCACCGTGTCGCGTCGGTCTTCTTCTCCACGGCGAAATCTCAAATATCAAGGGTATGTATTGATGTATGTTGTTCTGACACTTTGAGAAAAAATATATGAAAAAATGGTGAGCATGTTGGTATTCAAAAACGTACAGATCTAACCTAGTCTGTTCTTGTGAAAAAGAATATCGTCCAAAAACTATGTAACAGAAAACATGGATAAAAAGCACAAATGTGTTGATGTGTGTTTTGTTTCCTCACTGGTGTATGACAATGAAAACTTTAACAATGAGACTCACACCCGATATACAGTGATTCTCACAATACAAGCCGCCAAGTATGCAATATTAATACATATGAACTGGTACGTAAACTGGCTTAATAGGTTGGGTTCACGTGTAAAATTTTAAAGTGCTGTAAAATTTAGTTGGAGGGCAGTTCAAAATTGTATTTGGAGTTTAACATTGGACGTGTTATAGCGAGTTTTACGTAATGACAGCACCCAGTAACGTGAAAACAAAACAAACTGTCTCAAAGTACATCTTCCCAGCAGAAATTGTGAAGTAACTGTTTCAAAATTGCTTTAGAACGTGGCGTTACTCAATCACAACAGCATGATTGTTGTCACTGTTTGTGCACCCAGACTTTAATAAGTAATTGATAATTGCTAATCTAATTGATGGATTTCCAGTTGTGTATTTCTTTCAAAAGCATGAGTTGCCCGTAGGGTTATATTCGTGCGTCCTGTTAAAGACGACATTTTGCCATGGCAGCTGTTCTAATTTTGTATCATTCTGAAACCCATGGATTATCGGGTTGGATATTTCATGGCAAAGTACAATGTAATCAATAGGGAAATCTACCTCTTGCCCCCCATCTGGGAGTATGACATCATCACATTTTAGCATCTGAAAACCAATAATAGGCCACTGCCCTCCATCTAAACACTGACATCATTGTGAATGCAACCTACAGAGATTATGCATTGACATCATGTGCTATAGGCAGCATGACTTACAATATGTGTTACTTTGCTTTTTATTACGTAAATTTTGTCCATAGAGCTTTTTCCTTTCACCCGACAATAATTATTTCCTCAACACACAGACTCAGAAACATGTTATGTAAGGAGAGTTCAGTTCAGCTGTGTCAGATCCCAAAGTCTGTATCAGTGATAAATGTGCATGTAGTCTGCAGTGTCCCTGTTTTTTAGCTAACTGTTAACTGCTTCCCCACTGGACTGTTGACTTCACTTTCTTGTATTAGAGGCATAGACTGTATATATAAATAGACATAGCTAACCTGCTAGCCACCGCCTTCCAAATAGGAAGTGAGCATGGGCGCGCTTCTGGCTCCACCGACTCCGATTCACTTTACATTCGTCCCTCTCTCTGTAACTGCTGCAGTGAGCCTCCTCATTTTAGCCTTAAAATGTTCGTATTAACCCGCTCCTGGCATTTTTTTTTCACTATTGTGTCCGTAAATCAAGATA
Source organism: Periophthalmodon schlosseri (assembly GCA_000787095.1). Classification (NCBI taxonomy): domain Eukaryota; kingdom Metazoa; phylum Chordata; class Actinopteri; order Gobiiformes; family Gobiidae; genus Periophthalmodon; species Periophthalmodon schlosseri. The sequence goes on along the minus strand of JACM01017782.1, from coordinate 2,759 downwards.
TGAACATTAGTAACAGACAAATCAGCTGCCTTCTTTCCCTGAGGTCGATCCCTCTAGCGTTAGCAACAAGTTTGATTAACAGCGTTTCTAAGACCCCGCCTCCTGCTAAATCAGCGGTGCAGGTGGGTAGGGGCATTACCTTCAGCAGCTTCACTCCAGATGGGCTCTTTGGTTGTTATGATACTCGCGGTCTGAATTCTAAATACGGAAAGCTCCAAATTCGCCCATATAACTGTTCTAGCCTCGATGAGCTTCATTTGACTGGAGCCGAACGTTATGGGTGACGTCACACTCACTTAGTCCACATCTTCATACAGTCTATGATGAGAAATCAGGTACAGACTAAAGATTTAGCAAAGTTGTAGACTTTTTTTTATATGTTATTCAACTGTAGCAGCTTTTTCACATTTTAGATGTTTTGAGCTTTTACAGAAGAAAATGTCATTATTCACCATTGACACTTTTATACTTTTGCCACTCACTCCAAAGGCTGTGATGTCATCTGCATAACCTCTATTTAAATGAAATGATTCTGTACCAGTCAAAGGGTCATTGTGAGAGCCACGGTTTGTTCCAGGTGTGAAGTCGTGTTTCTAAGTTTGCCTTTTAGAGACCGTTGGAAGCATCTGAAGTCTTTACATACAGATCATGTAGTCCTTTTGGAAATGTATAAGTACAGCCAATAAACAACAACTTCTCTAAAAGGATTTTGTGCTGTGATTCTTGGTCCAAAACATGCTCCATTTGCTTGAGTGGGCTGGTGTAAGGCAAATTCAGGTTTACAATCAGATGTAAACCTAATTTAAAGACATTAAGGTGCAGACTTTAAGCAGGAAGAAGATGGTTTGAAAGAGGGATGAAGGAGGAGACTTTTGTTAAAAAGAAAATCCTTCTTAGAACAGACAGGGTGGGTTAAGGTATAACCTACCTCCTCTACAGTCTGCACAGACCTTGGTCAAGTGAGAATTTAAGCCCATCGGATGCTAATTAGGCACTTGGCAACATAATTACCTTGTCTACCTTTCTCTGTGTAGTGCTTTCTTTTTTTTTTTTTGTCAGTGTTATCCCCACTAGTTTAGATGACAAGTGTCTCAAGCTTTCCCTAAAACATCACCGTAGTTCCTGTCGTTATGCACATCAAGAATAAAATCCTTTGCTAGCTTGGTGTTTGTTTCTTGTCAGGATATCAAGTTTATGTCTGTGTAATCCCTCAGGCGTCCAGGTATGATCCATAGTAAAAGAAACAATCAAACCTGTCAAATGGAGAAAAAGCTGGTGGAGTGAAGATGTTTCGCTGCTCATCCAAGCGGCTTCTTCAGTTGGCTAGGTCATTAGCTAGGTCAGTAGCTCATTAGACCTAGCCAACAAATAGAAACTGTACACGATAGGTGTGTTAGTTTCATGTAGTTAGCGCCAACAAATAGAAACTGTACACGATAGGTGTGTTAGTTTCAATGTAGTTAGCTCCTCCCTTCCTAGATATAAGGCTGTGTCCACCAGTGATCTGACCAGAAGAAGAAGTGGCTTGGATGAGCAGCGAAATGTCTTCACTCCAGCAACTATTTGTGCAGTTGAATTTTTCTTTTACTAGATATCAAGTTTACTTTGGTGACACAAGTGAAATGGCAGAGGGGAAGATATCTTACTTAATGGAAATCTACTATCATTAACTGCAAAGCAGCTTTAACATTAAGAATTCAGGCTCCCCATTGGATTTAGATACAGAATACTTACTGTCGTTCAAACAGAAAACAAAAAAAATATATACAACAATATCACACCCTCAACAATACCTTTGAAGTATTGCATAAACTTGTAGGTGATTGCAGATGTGCCATAACTGATTTCACACAAGTACTGCGCTGACAGGGCCGGAGTATGAAAGGTCGGGCAGCTGCAAATGATCAAAGACAGCAAACAGAAGTCCAGGCGCGGGGTAAATAACAGAGGAGGATACAGACAGGAGAGAGCAGAGTAAACACTCACAGAGCAGTGTAATAAGACAGTGCAGGAGATTCTAATAAAGACAGATAGGCTAAGTGCTACGCCTTTGTTTGACTCAAAATGATATGACTTACACCCAATCCAATGTCTGGGGCTAGGTAGAGTTTTCCATTTCCTGTGAACAGTATTTTTCAGTTGACCCTTAGCTGGTCTGTGGAACATTCTGGGCAAAGCAGGTGGCTCTTCCATCTGAAAATGTACATAGTGCACTTTAAAATCGTGTTTTAGTCTCCTCTGTCATCGCAGCTGAGTCACATTTAGTGCATTATTAATTATATTCCAAGTTACACCGGTGGTTCTCAAACTGTAGTACCGGTACGTTTGCGTTGCACTCACGTCTTCTGGTGGTACTCCAAACCTTAGGATGCACTCACGCATGACTCTTTGATCCATGCCGTGCTCGGGAATGATTGCAGAGTGTTCTGTGGCCATGTTTTGGGTCATCTCCGCCCACCGTGTCAAAGTCTGCGCCTGGACACGAATCCTTTGTACTCTTACTAGACAAATGTACCGCACTTTAGAGACTTTGCAGTTGGTTTGGGCTGGAGTCAGTGCACGCTGATAGCTTTTTTCTCTACTGCTAGACTACTTAAAATTTACTCCAACTCTATCTTCTCCAAATTTACTATGTCTTTGTATAGTTCTGGTAGTACTTGCAAATCCGTTTATTACATAAGCTAAAAGAAAATCACTCCAGTAAACTATGAACTGAACTATATTTTAATACTGTAGATTCTTTTTCCAGACCAAGGTTT
>JACM01073051.1:0-23500 GCA_000787095.1 Periophthalmodon schlosseri | reverse complement strand
TCTGGCTCTGCTCCTCTGCTCCTCTTATATCTGTCTCTCTTTCAGAGCCGTCTCTTGGTGAGGGCCTGTATTTCACTGCAGATGTGAAGACGGCTCTGGACACCTGGCCCAAGCCATCAGACGAGTTCCTGTATCTGTTTGTGGCTGAGGTCTTAAAGGGGAAGTCCGGGCATGGTGCACATGGTTTAGTCCTGGGTCCTGCTCTTGGTTCTGGTCTCGGTCCTGGTCTAGAGATTCGCTACGACTCCGTGGAGAGTTCAAAGGTCACAGTTGTTTTCAATCACCTGCAAGCAATGCCCCGGTTTCTCCTCACCTGTGAGAAAATGCAAAACACCTATGTGTGAAAAAAATTAAACCAGGACTAAAGCAGGACTAAAGCAGGACTAAAGCAGGACTAAAGCATGACTAAACAGGACTAAAACAGGACTAAAACAAGACTAAAACAAGACTAAACCAGGACTAAACCAGGACTAGACCAGGACTAGACCAGGACTAGACCAGGACTAGACCAGGACTAGACCAGGACTAGACCAGGACTAGACCAGGACTAGACCAGGACTAGACCAGGACTAGACCAGGACTAGACCAGGACTAGACCAGGACTAGACCAGGACTAGACCAGGACTAGACCAGGACTAGACCAGGACTAGACCAGGACTAGACCAGGACTAGACCAGGACTAGACCAGGACTACCTCAGTCCCTAGTACTCCGACTGAGGGCAGCCTTAAAACTTTGTATTACTTTCTGAATAATTCTGAGCTAAAACTTTACAAACTATAAAGTGAGTGAAGCTTTGAGGAGATATATTTTTGTCATTTTCATTTGAACTTTTTGTAATTCTGTTTATTTTAATCATTTTGAATCATTTTTGTGAAGGAAAAACTGTTGTAAAAATACGAAGAGGATACAATGTGTTTATTGATTCTATGCAAATCACAAGGAATTAAAGAGCTTCATACCAATCTAGCGTCTGCAGTGGAGTTGGGAGAATCACTGGGCTCAAGCGTTTGGGGAAAATATCTATGCTTATGAGCAGATTTGAGATTTATGTTTTAATAAATGGATTGTGTTCAAAGTTCACATTTTAAACACGTCCAGAAGAACTGACAAAAACACTGAAACATCATCTGACACACAGGGAGGGCATCTGAGACACAGAGAGGGCATCTGAGACACAGGGACATTTCATGTTTGTACAGATCTAAACTACAGGGTTAGCAGTTTTTATGCAGGCAGTAGTAGCTGATAGGTTTAAATCAAATTTTTTACTTTAAGCAAAGGAGTGCCCCAAGGCTCAATTTTGGGCCCGCTACTTTTATTATATTAATTCTACTGATTGCAGTTTAAGAGAACACCTCATACCTCATACAGTTACATGCAGATGATGCTGTTTTGTAAGTGCTCCCTCTGCTGATCAGGTGATTTTAAAACTGCAGCAAGATTTTAATGAAATCCAGAATTCTCTCAAAAATCGTAAATTATCATTAAATGCAAATAAAACTAAGTATATGATTTTTTTTCAACAATGATGTGCAAGCTACAAATCTGTGTACGCTAAATGGTACATCGATTGAAAGAGTCAACACCTGTAAAAATCTTGGGCTTTGGTTTGACGAAAACTTTAAAAAACATCTCAAAATTATGTAACAGTGTAGAATCTAAATTATAAACAAATATTGTGTCCCATTGAATTACAGAAAATAAATACCGGTAGTTCAAACTACCTTTATTTCTGTCCTGGATTATGGAGATATAATCCACATACAGACTTCAGCCTCTACTTTAAACCATTAGCTTCACTCAGGCCTTCGTTTCATAACAGGCGATGAATTTAAACCCATCACTGTTCACTCTATGAAAAAGTAGGTCAGCCATCGCTATGTCAGAATAATAATAAAATAAAAACAAATAAATAATAAAAATAAATAATAAAAACACTGTATAAATGTATTTATAAGGAACTACGACGATAGACTGACTCAATATACAACCTGTTTGTTCAACTTTGGACACAAGATCTCATGATTCTGAACTATAGAGAGGAGGAGAGAGGAGAGGAGCTGTGAGACAGAGGAGAGAGCGAGGAAGAGAGAGAAAGAGGAGAGGAGGAGAGAGGGGGAAGAGAAGAGATGGAAATGGAGAACTTTTAATCCAAGATCTCATGATTGTCTCCGTCTAAAAACTGGCCGCTCTAAAACTGAAATGGTTATTTTGCTTCCCAAAAATGGAACATTTGAAGAACGTGTAAAACGGCATCGATTGGTCACTGCAGCACTTTAATCATGTGGAGATAAACAGTTATAATCACACCTGCTCCTGTTCTGAATGTTTTAAATGGACCTATGCACTAATTTGGTTGGTTTCTTTTTTGTTTGTGGTGTTCTGTATTTTAACAGGACACCAAAAGATCAAAATGAAAAGAATAAGACCCCATGGAGACACAGGGAGGGCATCTGACACACAGGGGCATTTCAGAACATGTCTGTACAGATGTAAACTACAGCGTTAGCATTAAACCCATGGAGCAAAGGGCTGCACGATTTTCTTAAAAAGATTTATTAATATTATTAGACACAGGAAACAAACTACAGCTTATAATAGTGATTGTCTTAAATAGAAAACCAAATCTGTACAAGCTGCTTTATGCAAAACTAAGTAAGAACGTCCACATCTCGTTTCCCACAAAAGTTTGAAACCAGACTGAACATTTCCAGAAAACAGTTTACATTCTGTGGACAATTTGTGAAAAATACGATCAGTCAAAGAGATGAACAGATGTTTTGAGAGAGTTCAGCAGCTGCATTTAAAGCTCATATTCCTCTATGTTCTAATATTGTTTCCTCGTCACAAACAGACCTGGAGTTGTTTTGTTTCATTCACACATGTTTAACACACAAACCCTGCATATTAAGGCTGAGTTCTTCTCTCAAACTGAAAACACTCTGTTCCACCTTGTGATGTCATGTGGTATTACAGGAAGTGCTCCACTGTGTTTTTAAACTCCATACACCTTCACTAGAATCATTTGAATGATTTCAGCCCTGGAATTGCCAACCTCTACTGAACTAAAGGTAAAAGGAGCTGTTAACTTGAAAACTACCACTTCATGACATCACAAGGTGGAACAGAGCATTTTGAGCTTTGGAGATGTAGACAGACTACTAATAAAGTGTTACTCAAACGTGTGAATGAAACAAAACACAACTCCAGGTGTGTTTTTGAGGAGGTAACAGCATTAGAACATGGATTAAAGCTCACAAGAGTCATATATGTTTGTGTCATATAGGACCTTTAAACTCATTTGGATCTAAACAAATCTAAAAACTTTACAAATCCTCATGTCTCACTTCTGCACAGCTAAAACAGAACACACACATGTCATGAATATAAATATAAATATTACACACTCAAACAGGTCAGACCAGAGCTGTCAATCTAAAAAGGGGCGGGCTTTAGGCTCTGGTCTGAGCCTCTGATTGGTGCAGACAAATCATCTGTTCCTGACAGGTTTAACCCAGAGAAACTGAAGGATGGGTCAAATGCAGGTTTAACGGACACTGAAGGATGGGTCAAATGTAAGTTTAACAGACACAAAAATATGGGTCAAATGCAGGTTTAACCCAGAGAAACTGAAGGATGGGTCAAATGCAGGTTTAACAGACACAAAAATATGGGTCAAATGCAGGTTTAACCCAGAGAAAGTCAAGGGTGGGTCAAATGCAGGTTTCACCCAGAGAGACTGAAGGATGGGTCAGGTTCATGCAGGTTTAACAGAGACACTGAAGGATGGGTCAAATTCAGGTTTAACAGACACAAAAATATGGGTCAAATGCAGGTTTAACAGAGATGCTGAAGGATGGGTCAAATGTGGGTTTAACAGAGACAGTGAAGGATGGGTTAAATGCAGGTTTGACAGACAAAAATATGGGTGAAATGCAGGTTTAATCCAGAGAACTGAAGGATGGGTCAAATGCAGGTTTAACAGACACAAAAATATGGGTCAAATGCAGGTTTAACAGATGCTGAAGGATGGGTTAAATGCAGGCTTAACAGAGACGCTGAAGGATGGGGACTGTTCTTCAGTTTGTTGCTGTTCTGAGGTAGTTTCGTCCCAGTTCCCGTCTCGTTCCTGTCTCGTTCTTGTCCTGTTCCCGTCCCGTCTCATTCCTGTCTCATTCCCGTCCCATTCCCGTCTCGTTCCTGTCTCGTTCTTGTCCCGTTCCCGTCCCGTTCCCGTCCCGTCTCATTCCTGTCTCGTTCCCGTCCCATTCCCGTCTCGTTCCTGTCCCGTTCTTGTCCCGTTCCCGTCCTGTTCTTGTCCCGTTCCAGTCTCGTTCCTCTGGGCTCACAGTTTGTCACTTTAAATGACCAGGTTCAACATTTGTGGGTTTTGTTTTAAATTGTCACATTTGAACAAAGTTATTCAAGAAGAATGAAACTTACTGACGTCATCACAGTCAGCGTGAGGGACTCCCACGAATGAAGGAGGCGCACAGGTGAAGTCACGACCAAAACAGAAAAGACAGAGGCAGAGACCTCGTGAACTTTGACCCTAAGGAGCCGTCACCAAAATAAAATCACAAACGCTGAACTTGTCCTGAATCGTTTTAAAATGTCCTCAGATCTATAAGACCACACTGGGATATTAAAGACCTACTGTCTTTAAAAAGAGTTTCTGTTATTATCGTTGTCATATCGATATCGAGAAAAAGAGTCTTTTGAGTCTTTTTCATTGTATCAGAATCAAGTTTGAAAAGTTATTCTGGTGAGTTTGTTTCATCCTCCCATCTGCAGATGTGGGGATATTTTTGGTGGAGTTGGGTATTTGATACACTCCATGATGAGTGTATAGATGATAACGTCTCTCCTCTCGGTGCAGATCTGGTCGAGATGCTTCAGTTGTGTTTTGGGTCTGTTTTGGTGATGTTTCAGTCATGTTTTTATGATGTTTTGGTGATGTTTAAGGTGTGTTTTGGGGATGTTTTTGGGATGTTTCGGTCGCGTTTCGGTGATATTTCCGTTGTGTTTTGGTGATGTTTCAGTTATGATTTGGCAATGTTTAAGCTGTAGGTTTACTCTGTACATTGGGCACTTTGGTCCCTTCCACAATCAGCGTGTGAATGATCCCATCTTTTCTCTTGGTTCTGTTTTGGTGATGTTTCAGTTGTATTTTGGTGATGTTTCATTCGTATTTTGGTGACGTTTCAGTGGTATTTTGGTGATGTTTCAGTCATGTTTTGGTGATGTTTCAGTCATGTTTTGGTGATGTTTCAGTCATGTTTTGGTGATGTTTCAGTCATGTTTTGGTGTCGTTTAGGCTGCTGTTTCACTCTGTACACTCGGGCACTTCGGTCCCGTCCACGATCAGCGTGTGAATAATGCCATCTTTTCTCTTGCCGCTGCTCACGGCTTTGATGCAGCACAGGTGACCGCTCAGAGTGAAGTGAGTCTCAGTGCCATCGTCCACAAACTCTCCCTGACAAAAACACATCAGAAAAGGATTAATTAAAGAAACAACACGGATCAGAATGCCCTCAGTATAAACAGGATAATAAATGTGTATATAATGTTTCATAATAATAATAATTATTATTATTATTATGCATAAACATGTGTCATATATAAAACACTCACTGCCGTCTCAATGTTGTGTCCGTTGCACCACACGTCCATCGTGTCCTTCTCTGAAACATGGGAGAAAAAACAACACTTCTTAATTTCTGTTTTTAAGTCCAGTGCTGCTCCTTTTTAATGAGAACTTTTCACAATGAACCAGTCTCATTGTTATTGAGCTATTTTTCTTTTACACCAGATGCCCTGTGTCTTGCCAAGGGACACAACTCCTCTAGTGAAGGTTGAACCGTTTTTTTATTGAAGTACTGTTTTTATTAAGTCCTTCAGTAGAGGTGGGTGGTGGGTGCTTTAGTAGAGGCGGTTGGTGGGTGCTCCAGTAGAGGCAGGTGGTGCCTTTAAGTGCACGGGGGGATTAAAGGTAAAGTCGATAAAGAGATTACTGCAGCCCCTCTGAGAAGCGGCACCCCCTAGTGGTCTGAGTATAGCATCAGCAGTGGCAGGAGCACCAGTACTAGTAGCAGTGACTGTAGTAGCAGTAATGTTAGCATCTTACCCAGTACCACCCTGAGGTCGGTGCAGTAATAGTAATAGCAGTAGTAGCAGTAGTAGCAGTAGTAGCAGTAGTAGTAGTAGTAGCCGTAGTAATACTAGTAGGATTATACTAGTGGTAGCAGTAGTAGTAGTAGTAGTAGTAGTAGTGTCTTACCCAGTACCACCCTGAGGTCCGTCCCCTCCAGGTTGAGCAGCCAGGTGCTGGTGGTCTTGGACCTGTTCTCCATGTACTTCTTGAGGCTCTTGCCGTTGATCTCCAGAGTGTATTCATACGCGAAGCCGCTCACTGCGTCGATGTTTATGGTGGCTTTGGTGTTGGACTTACCCACCGAGAACGTCTCCTTTCCCACCAGTTTGAACATCCAGTCCCTGCGCAGGATCTCCTACAGAACAGCAAGAACATGTTTAACAAGTTCAACCACCACACAGAGGAGGAGAGGAGCAGAGGAGGTGCAGAGGAGGAGAGGAGGAGCAGAGGAGCAGAGGAGAGGGGCAGATGGGAGGGTCAGAGGATGCAGTGAAGAGGGTCAGATGAGGAGCAGAGAGTCAAATGGAGCAGAGGATGCAGAGGAGAGGGGCAGAGGATACAGAGGAGCAAAGAAGAGGGTCAGAGGATGCAGAGGAGAAGGGCAAAAGAGCAGAGGATGCAGAGGAGAGAGGCAAAGGAGCAGAGGAAAGGGTCAGATAAGAGAGGAGCAGAGGATGCAGAGGAGAGGGGCAGAGGAGCAGAGGATGCCAGAGAAAGGGTCAGGGGATGCAGAGGAGGAGCAGAGGATACAAAGGAGAAGGAGAGGATGCAGAGGAGGAGTAGAGGATACAAAGGAGAAGCAGAGGATGCAGAGGAGGAGCAGAGGATGCAGAGGAGCGGTTTAACAGTGTACGTACTTTTCCGTCCACGTAGATGACGCGTTTCCCGGTCGTGGTGCCGTGTTCAAACTCGATGGTGTGGACTCTGTCGCTGAGAGCCACCTCCCACACCGCGGCCAAGTCACTGGACATGGCCCCGGGACACCCCCAAACCGGAGGGAAACCGGGATAAAGGTGCAGAGGACCAGGCTAAAACTGCAGAGGACCGGGCTAACGCGGGGGGTACAGATCCGGGGACATGCAGAGCAGCGTGGGAGCGAATTACAGCGGTAGAGCCGAGAGTTTCCTGTGAACCACAATGAAAGAAACAACTTAAAAAATAATTCCAAGCCCATAATATTTAAAACGCTGCCATTTTACATAAATACAGCTTAACTAAATATCCCTTAAACTGCTGTTATTATATTTGAGTAAAAATAAATAAAAATGGCATTAATCTTTTCTGTTCTGTTTTATTGTGAAGGTCAAACGGAAGTACACTGACCCGGATGTTAGCACAGGCTTTATCCGCTCCGTCGCTGAGAACACCTGTCAATATTTCGCTTTAATTTCGTGTCAAAAACATGACTTAAGCTTGTTGCGGTGGGAGTCCCGGGTGCCGGTGCTGTTTACCTGCGGACACGCGCTGGATTTACGGGGGAATTCGCTACAAATCGCGTTTATTTCTGGGTTGTAGCCGCGTTAGCTTCTGTTAGCTTCTGTTAGCCGCGGAGTGAAGCTGTGGTTGTGCTGTTACCACGGCAACGGCAGCGTGCGTCACCGCGGACACGCCCACCTCTGCACACAGATGTAAACAAACAGATTTCTTATATCAAAATGATTCTACTGTTATTGTTCTGCAATGAAATCATTTGATTCAAGAAAATAATCCTCAAATTCCAGCCCGTCTGCCTTTTCAAAATGTAAAAAAATGTAAAAGTAATCATAATAAAAATAAATAAATAAATACAATTACGAACAAATTATGAATACGTTAAATTTGAGTAATAAATGTTCTCTATTCTTATTTCAATTAATTTAATGCTTCTCATTAGAGGTGTCAAAAGTATGGATACTCATTTTTCACAGGTATCGATACTAAAAAAGTCCCATTGACAGAAATGAACCTTTCCTGAATATGTTTAGACTGATGTTGAGCTGTATCTTTCACAAGTATAAGACACATAGACTAGTTTACGCCCATGGACCACTATGGAACCTACTGGACACTGAGGGATTACACACATATAAGGACACATGGAAATAGAAAACAAAGTACCAACATTTAATGTACAAAATCACAGTATATTGTCTAAAGAAAGTATCAAGTCTATTCCTTAGTATCGAAATAGAATTTGAGATTTTAGTATCGTGACAACACTACTCATATTGTGCCTTGTCTATTGTTTCCATTTTATCTTTAACAATATAATTAACCAAACATTTAAACATGACAATAACACTAGTATCATTTTAAAATAATTTCAAAATGTTAAAATCTAGGAAATAAAATATGACAATATTAAAGCTATGCTAAATCTATTTTTATTTGTATCTTTCTCCCATGTTCTAATGTTGTTCCCTCATCAAAAACATGTCTGAAGAGGTTGTAGATGTCATCTATGCATGTCTGAGTAATCTAGCGATCTCTCCCGGGCCCTATTCAAACCCTCCTTACAGTTAGCTGCACAAGGCTCCGCCCACAAGCCTACGTCACCCATGCTCCCACATGACAATTCTCCATATACAAAAACATGATACAAAACTGTACACAGCAACTTGACAAACCTGATGTGATGTGCAGTAGTTTCATTAGTGGGATGCAGCTGTTGTGATAGAGCTCTGAAGGGGGAGGGACTTAGCACAGAGAGCAAAGAGAGGGGAGACTCAGAGCATCAAAAACAAAAGTGAAACTTATAAAACATGTTAATACTTTGCTTTAATACCCCTATAGAGGTAAATACCCCCTCTTTAATGCCCCATAGAAGTAAAATACCCCCTCTTTAATACCCCACAGAGGTAAATACCCCCTCTTCAATACCCCACAGAGGTAAATACCCCCTCTTTAATACCCCATAGAGGTAAATAGCCCCTCTTTAAACAAAGTCAGTACACACACATTCATGATCCATCTACTGTGTTTATTATAAAACATTTGTTCATTATATTTGTGAGTTCTACAGAAACATGTGATTCTTCTCAAATCAACACAAATAAAAATGACAAGACGGTAAAAAAGAGGAATGTTCTGCTACAGTTAATACAAAAACTCCACATCCACAGAAACAAGATTTCAAAATAAAACCAGCAACGAGGACTTTTACTTTGAAAAACAGAGTGTGAAATGACTGTGGACGCTGGACAAAAATAGTGTTTGATTTTAAACAGTGAAAAAACTACCGTCACATTTTGGAATAACATTTATATATTTATAGTATATACTTCATATCTACAAAGGCTGTGGATTCAAATGCAAAATAAAAGAACTTTGCAAGCTAAAAAAAAAAAAAAAAAAAATTTTCAAAAAAAAAAAAAAAAAAAAAAAAAAGTGTACCATGTGTTTTAAGGAGACGTAAGGGACGCGAGGAGACGTACCATGTGTTTTAAGGAGAACGTAAGGGACGCAAGTGTGAAGTCTCCTCCCTCTCACCAGGAGGCTGTGGGTTCGAGTCCTGACAGTCTTTCACAGTTGCAGCATTACCTCCTCCTTTAGTGGATAATACAGCGTTGATAATATAATAAACATGATGGCAGTTGAAGTTGTTGTGAGAATTGAACACATTCACAGAGGTTTACAGTGAACTCAGGTCTGACAGCTCAGAACCTTTACAGATAAACGTGTTTCCAGTGAAAATACATTTGCAAATACACAGACGCACATCCGACAGTGGGATTCGGTCTCTCTCTGGAAGGGATCAGGAAAAGACAGACCGTTCAGTGAAATACTTGAAACTGATTGGGATTTCTGGGATATAAAAATTATGCGTTGTATGATTGTTAAACATACACAGCTCAACTGCTCCAAACACTTAAATGTAGAGAAAAGTGCTTCCCTCAGAGCAAAAGAGCAAATACAGCACGAGGAGAATACAAACATTCATTATACAAAAATAATCTTAAATATCCCATATTACAGTTTTCTGATCTCTGTTCTAATGTTGTTTCCTCATCACAAACAGACCTGGAGTTGTGTTGTTTCATTCACACATGTTTAACACACAAACCCCGTAGATTTAGGCTGAGTTCTTCTCTCAAACTGAAAACACTCTGTTCTACCTTGTGATGTCATGAGGTAATACAGGAAGTGCTCCACTGTGTTTTTAAACTGTTTGCACCTTCACTAGAATCATTTGGATCATTTTGGTCCTGGAATTGCCAATCTCTACTGAACTAAAGGTAAAAGGAGCTGTTAACTTGGAAACTACCACTTCATGACATCACAAAGTGGAACAGAGCATTTTGAGAGATGTAGATGGACTAATAATAAAAGGGTTAGTCAAACATGTGTGAATGAAACAAAACACAATTCCAGGTATGTTTTTGAGGTGGTAACAACATCATAACATGGCTTAGAGCTCACAAGAGTCAGTTTTGTGTGATATAGGAGCTTTAAAAGAAACACAGCAGGAAGTTGTTCGATTGGAATGTTTCATGTCCTAATGTGTCCTAACAGTCCCATCACATAAACAGTGATGGAGACAAACTTACTCTGGTTTAGTCCTTGTCTCTGACCAGACAATGACAAACCACATCCTCAAACATGATTCTTCAAATGTAAAATGTGCCCATAGAATAAACCAGATTAAAACCACATGAACAATCCAGTGTCCAGGCTCCAGTCCAGTGTCCAGGCTTCAGGCTCCAGTCCAGTGAAAGACTCAAACATATCCAGAAGTCCACAGTAGAGATCCAACAATACAGGTTTTTTCATGGCTGATGTTGATAGTTCAGAATCCAGTGAATTCCATGGGCCTTATGCCCACAGACCCAGTCCAGTGCCTACAGACCCAGTCCAGTGCCAGTCCAGTGCCCACAGACCCAGTCCAGTGCTAGTCCAGTGCCCTCATACCCGGTTCAGTGCCAGTCCAGTGCCCACAGACCCCTCAGAATACAGGTCATAGTTCATAGTTCTACCTCTGCTCTTAAAAAGATCCTTCTGATGCCCAAAAATGTACTTTAAAAAAATAAAGATTTCTGTAAAATAGTGTCCAATAGGCAAAAGGTTTAACCCAGAGACACTGAAGGATGGGTCAAATGCAGGTTTAACCCAGAGACACAGAGATGGGTCAAATGCAGTGGACACTTTTATAAACATCTCTCTTAACCAATTTTTCTTCATAGAAAGTGTATCACAACATTTCGAAGGGGCAGATGGCACAGAATGGCAGCCACACTTTTTGACTGTTTGCCCCAGGGCAGCTGTGGCACAGACCACTGAAGAGGAGGATGGACGACTGTGGAATGCAAAAAAAAAAAGAAGAAAACTTGTAACATGTTGTGTCCAGCTAAAACCAGTGCTTCCAGTCCCATTAACACATAATTTGGTTCAAACCATGTAAATCTAATAAAATCAACATTATAATTAATCTTCTGTTATATGTTTTAAGGCTTAAATATCAAAAAAGGTTAACAAACTTTAATCTGAGACTCATACTTGTTCCCATTTTGATCTTTTGAATCCATCAGTGTAAAAATCTAAAACTCTTGGTGCTTAAAATCCTGTTTTTCATAAAAGTGACTTGTTAAATCTTCATGTGACCCACAATATAAGTTCATTCACTTCAAAAGTCCATTCAGAAGTTACAGTTAAAATCCAGCTTCTGTTTGTCCAGAGGAAGAGGGCGAGAGGCTCCAGTTCACATGTTTTGGTCCAGATTTACCACAGCGTTTAGGACCAGGTTCTGTAGATCCAACATAAGCCCCGTTCACACATAGATCCCAGAAAATTACCAGATTCAAAATGTCAGCACACTCTCCCAATCACACAGGCACCAGTCCCAGGACATTTCCAGGTCTGCTCTGTTCACACACAACCTGCGTTTAGTTGTGTCTCTCCCTCTGCTCTCTCACACAGCAAAAAGCAGGAAGTGGTGATACTTTCCTGGTTGTATTCACACATCAAACCTTCCCTGCATATTCCTTGTAAATATGCTGGAAATGAGCCACACCAAAAATGCAGGAAATCAGTTCTGGCTTTGTTCACACATGAGATTCTAGGGTCAGGCTGTGTGTGTGTGAATGGGGCTTTAGACTGGAGATATGGTCTGTAGATGTGGGACATGTTGGAGATGTTCAGAGGTCTATGGTGCTCTGTAGATGTTACACAGAAGGGAGTGTGGGTGGAGCGAGATGGTCCGTAGGTGCAGGTGTAACACGTTGGAGATGTTCAGAGCTCTGTGGTGAGGAGTCCTCTGGGTTTGGAGCCATCTTCTGCAGGAGGAGCCTGGACTGAGCTGCTGACGAGAGAGAAAAGAGAGACACAGAGAGAGAAATAAAGAGAGAGAGAAATAAAGAGACACAGAGAGAGAGACAGAGAAGGTTTAGAACAAACACCTGTATTCTACCTGTCTAATGTGGAGCTACTGTTAACTTGTGCAGCTGACGTCTGTGACTGGTCACAACAAGCTCAAAGGAAAACTACACTATTAAAGATGCACTATGTAACTTTACTGGTGGAGGATCCATCACCTGCTTGTCTACTGGTGGTTTTCAGGTGCTGTGCTGGGGGTTACGAGGTCAAACGTATCAATCTGTATTTTATCAATTATGTATTTAACGCTATATTTTAGTGAAATTATGTTCAAAAACACGATAAACGAAATGAAATGAAAATAAACAACATTCACCTGATTCAGATTATTACTGCTGTCAGTTTTATTTAAGTGTGGGGGTCCTGAGTCAGTTGCAGGGTTAATGTGGAGGTCCCAGCCCCTGTCATAGATGGCGCTCTGCTCTGTTAAACCTGAGGTGTGTTCTTCGCTCAGACCCGTTGCTGTGTCTCTGTTGTGTCTGTGACTGTTGTAGTGTGAGGTCACCTGTTGTTGTTGTTGTTGTTGGAGCGAGAGACAGGGGGCGCCACCTCCGCACAGACAGATGAGCTCTTAGACTCTGGGTCCAGGACGCCGTTACTGAAGATGCCTGGAGGCTGAGGAGGGGAGGGGGGGAGGAGGAGAGGGAGAGAGGAAGAAAAGGGAGAAAGGGACAGAGGAAGAGAGGGGGAGGGGGAGAGAGGAGAGGATGAGAGAGGGGGAAGGGAAGGGGAGGGACAGGGACAGAGGAGGGGGACGGGGAGAGAGAAGAGGAGCAGAGAGGGGGAAGGGGAAAGAGGGACAGAGGAGAAGAGAGAGAGGGGGACAGAGGAGTAGAGGAAGAACAAATAGAGGATGAGAGGGAGAGAAGGAGAGAGAATGAGACAGAAGAGGGAGAAGAAGAGGGAGAGAGAAACACAGAAGGAGAGGGAGAAGAAGAGGAAGAAAGAGTAGAGAAGGAGAGGGAGAGGAGGAGAGAAGAAGAGGAAGAAGGAAAAGGAGAGAGAAGAGAGGAGAGTGAGAGAGGGACACAGGAGGAGAGTGAGAGAGAAGAGAAACCATTATAAAAATGAGAAAAAGCGATAAGTTAGAACAGAAGCACAGAACTCATGAGGAGGATCCAGATGAGGTGGTAGAACTTCACTCTGCGTTCAGACAAAATGGGTCAAACGTGTCTGTTTTAAGTCGGGCCCTGCGCTCCAGCAACGCATCTCAAGCGCTTGACCCGGCGCAGAGGTGGGAACGTGAACTTTTAGTGAAATTTTAAGAGTCCTCAAATGCAGTCAGTCTGAACGTAACCTCGGCCTTTTCCTGGGCCCTCCCTGAGCTCAGTTTGTAAAAAACATCTACAGGTAAAATGCATCACTTTAAGGATAAAAACGGATTATGACGTACTGCACTGGAGGGAATGATCCACCTCGGGGTGATGGGAGGTTTGGGCTGCACCGGAGGGAGCTGAAACAGGA
This sequence comes from Periophthalmodon schlosseri, assembly GCA_000787095.1. NCBI lineage: Eukaryota > Metazoa > Chordata > Actinopteri > Gobiiformes > Gobiidae > Periophthalmodon > Periophthalmodon schlosseri. The sequence goes on along the minus strand of JACM01073051.1, from coordinate 9,532 downwards.
AATACACAGTTACAATGTGTCAGATGCTCTCCCTGTGTCTGTATGGGGTCTTATTCTGTGTAAAAGCTGCTAACACTGTACTTTAGATCTCTACAAACATGTCTCTTGTGTGGGAAATGCCCTCCCCATGTGTCAGATGCCCTCCCTATGTCTGTATGGGGTCTTATTCTGTGTAAAAGCTGCTAACCCTGTAGTTTACACTTGTACAAACATGACCCTCACGTGTCAGATGCCCTCCGCCGCGTGTCAGATGCCCTCCGCCGCGTGTCAGATGCCCTCCCCCGCGTGTCAGATGCCCTCCCCCGCGTGTCAGATGCCCTCCCCCGCGTGTCAGATGCATTGGATTCTTAGATTAGTTTAAAGTTCCGCTCTCACCACTGGAGCGACGTCGCTGAAGTCGATGAGGTTTTCAGACAGAGGAGCGCTCACACTTAGCTCCACCTCTTCTGGACTCACCTGCAGCACACACATGTGAGACGTTACAGGTAAACTTTACATTTCTGTACAATCTGAACGCGATCACAGTACCATGATGATAATAAAAACACTCTTGCTTTAGACACTAAAATGTGCTGTTCCACATTAAATGTTGGTACTTTGTTTTCTATTCCCATGTGTCCTTATATGTGTGTAATCCCTCAGTGTCCAGTAGGTTCCATAGTGGTCCATGGGCGTGTACTAGTCTATGTGTCTTATACATCATTCTAAAGATATTCAGGTAAGGTTCATTTCTGTCCTGTCAACGGGACTTTTTTTAGTATCTATACCTGCTCAAATGACTATCTAGTTTCGATACTAGTTGTAGTATCGATTAGTTTCTGATTTTCAATATTTTTGACAAACCTAGCCCTGTGGCCGCCCCAGCTGTCAGGGTCTCTCCTCTATTTTTTAACATTTTTAAGCTTCTAAAAGTTAGCTTTGTGAGAGTTAGCCTAGCCTCGCTCTAGCTGCTATCGCTCTGATTGGCCCAGGCTCATTGACACATTTAGTTTCCATTCAAACCGTTGTGACACAGAGCACTGCGGTGACGTGGCTGTACCTGAGGGGGCAGTGTTTCTGGGGGAAGCTCCGGGGTCACACAGGAGAGGGAGAGATCCTCGCTCAGACGCTCCACGCTGCAGCAGAAGAATAACACAGGGTTAAAGGTGCTGTGCTCGAGACTGAGGGGTTAAAAAGGGGGTATTTTACTTCTATGGAGTATTAACTGTAACACATAACATATTTAGATCACCATGTTTCCTTTTATTGTTTTGAAAAAAAACAACGTATTAACATGTTTTATAAGTTTCACTTTCATTTTAGACGCTCTGAGTCTCCTCTCTCTTTGCTCTCTGCGCTAAGTCCCTCCCCCTCAGAGCTCTATCACAACATAATCAGCTGCATCCCACTAATGAAACTACTGCACATCACATCAGGTTTGTCAAGTTGCTGTGTACAGTTTTGTATCATGTTTTTGTATATTTATAGAGAACTGCGTGTGGGAACATGGGTGATGTAGACTTGTGGGCGGAGTCTTGTACAGGATCTTACAGCTAACTGTAAGGAGGGTTTGAATAGATCGAATAGACTGAAGAGATCGCTAAAATACTCAACATGCATGGATGACGTCTAAAAAAAAAAAAAAAATGTTTTTGATGAGAGAACAGCATTAGAACATGGGAGAAAGATACAAAAAAAACCTTGATTTTGTAGAATACCGCCTCTTTAAAGAGGAGCAGGGTTGAGAAATGCATTGTGATTAGACCAAAGATGACTGGACCTTTAGTGACAGTATTTAAGCACATGTACCTGACAGCTGCAGAGGAGGGGGCAGTAGTAGCAGTACTGGTAGTAGTGGCAGTAATAGTAGTATTTAAAAGTACCTGACAGCTGCAGCGGGAATCTTGAGCAGATCCTGGACCTCTGCTCTCACAGACAGAGAGCTGTTACTGCCCAGACGCCCACTCTGAACCTTCAGCCTGAAACACAAGTACACAAACACATACAATCATATGAATTGAACAATATGAACATACATATGAATATATATGAGATTAAATGTATTTGTGCGTAAATTTGTGTGTATATTGTGTGTATATTATGTGTATATTTGTACACTGTGTGAGTACCTGGCCGTGGGGTCCTGCAAGTTGCAGTTCTTGTCTGACACAATGAGCTCCTCTGGAGAAACCTGAGACACAAGGACCTGAAGTCAAAGTACTACACAAAGTACAGCAGTGGTAGTACTCAGTACTGCTGTTTCTGCCATACCCTGCAGGCTGAAGCATTGGCCTGGGCTTTCAGGATGTTGTAGCAGTACTAGTAGCAGTAGCAGTACTGGTAGCAGTAGTAGTAGTTGTAGTAACAGTAGTAGTAGTTATAACAGTAGTAGTAGTTATAGCAGTAGTAGTACCTTGCAGGCTGCGGCCTCGGCCTGGGCTTTCAGGATGTTGCTCTTGAGGATGTCGGGGGTCCTCAGGGGGGCGGGGAGAGGGGCGGAGCCAGAGCTGGAGAGAACCGCCTTTTCTGTTAGCTTCACCAGCTCCTAAGGGACAACACAATGGATGAATTAATGAATTCATTACACCTCAGACAATTTTAAAACCAAAATTCTAGTGCAACTCTTCTGTCCCACAAGACATGACCCAAACACACCTGAGACGTGACCCAAACACACACCTGAACCAAACACACCTGAGATGTGAACCAAACACACCTGAGACATGAAACAAACACACACCTGAACCAAACACACCTGAGACGTGAACCAAACACACACCTGAACCAAACACACCCGAGATGTGAACCAAACACACCCGAGACATGAACCAAACTGAGACGTGAACCAAACACACCTGAGACATGAAACAAACACACACCTGAACCAAACACACCCGAGATGTGAACGAAACACACCCGAGACATGAACCAAACACACGCCTGAGACGTGAACCAAACACCTGAGACATGAACCAAACTGAGACGTGAACCAAACACACCTGAGACATGAACCGAACATGAAGCAAACTTAACTGAAACATGAGCATAAAACAAAGCTCTGCCCCCCACAACTGAACAGCCTATTTCACGTATTGATACTGTGCAATGACATCACACTGGGGGTGTTCTACATGTATCTCTATGATGGAATGTTCAGCAGTTAGCATGGTGACAACTCAAGGAGTGAGTAACTAATGCCAACGCTAATGCTAGCTAGCTTATGACTGTAATGTTAATTGAGAAGGACTTGTTTAACAGCACAAATCAGCTCACCTGTTGGAGTTCAGCTAAGTCAGCGCTTTATGTTCGGATTGTGTTAAAATAAAACTCAGATTAAAGTCTAACTCGAGTAACAGCACTTAAGTCAGAGCAGTGCCTCCAGTTAGCATCACACCTCCAGGGAATGTCGATGACGTCCGCTGCAAAGTATCAATAGCTATTTTATGGTTTTAATTCTATTTGATTTTTACTGTTTTTATTGTTTTGGGGCTATTCAATACCAAAACTAGATATTTGATATTTGAAGTACTGATACTAAAAAATATTACTCAAACATGACAACCAGTCTATACTAGTTTTGATAGAGCTAGACTAAGACCACATGCTAATTATTATTTTGTGTAGAAAATCACATTCTATCGTCTTTTTATTATCATCATGTTAATCGGAATCGGTATTGAGTATCGAGTCGATTCCTTAGTATCGAAAGAGTTAGAAAATTTGGCCTTGTGACAACCATAGACTGTATGAAGAAGCCCAGCGTTCAGCCCAAGTGAAGCTCATCGAGGCTAGAGCAGTTATAGGGGTGAACTTGGAGTCCAGTTCCATATTTGGAAGGCCGACCAGGAATATCTCAGTAACCAAAGAACCAATCCGGAGCGAGGCTGATGAAGGTAACGCCCCTTCCCACTGGTTTAGCATGAAGTGGCTGCTTAGCAACACTGTCAATCACACCTGTTGCTAACGCTAGCGGGAGCGACCTTGGGGAAAGAAGGCGCCTGATTCGTCTGTTATTAATGTTCATATCTCGATTTACAGACACAATGGCGAAATAACAATCCAAGGATCATGTAGAGCGGATTAATGTGAACATCTAAGACCAAAATGATGAGTCTGACAGCAGCAGTTACAGAGGGAGGGGCCACAGTTTTTACACAGAAAGTGAATTAGAGCCAGAGTCAGTGGAGCCGGAAGTGCGCCCATGATCACTTCCTGTTTGGAACGCGGCGGCTAGCAGGTTAGCTCTGTTCATTTATATATACAGTCTGTGGTGACAACACTACTTAGTTGTCTTGTCTGTGTCTGTGCAGCACTTTGGAAACCGTTCTGTTAGTAAAATGTAAATGATGCTAAATGCTACGCTATATAAACAAAGTGAAAAACGGAGAGGCCTTTTTGACAGACACTCTCTCGGGGGAGGTACCTGATTGTTCATGGCCACGTTGACGTTCACGTTTTTGGGCGTCAGTGGAACAGCGGCGCTCTCCAACTCCAGCTGTTTCAGACGAGCTGCAGCCTCTGGAAAACACAGGTGAGTTAAGCCAGATGCCCTCCCAGACTCCTGTGCCCCCGTGTGTCAGATGCCCTCACATACTGCTGTATCCCTGTGTGTCAGATGCCCTCCCAGATGCTGTGGTATGATACGCTTGTGGATTTTGTTTTCTCACCGGTCAGACTGAGGCGGTCGTCCACACACACAGCGACAGCCCCCTCCTCTGCAGAGTCTGGGGGAGGGGCTATGGGGGAGAGGGAAGGGACTAACGGGGAGAGAGGAGGGGCAGATGGAGCACAGGTGGGAGGAGAGGGGAGGGCGCGGAGGACGTCATCAATGCAGGTCTCCATCAGGTCAGGAACCACTGACAAACTGGAGAGAGGAGAGAGAGAAGAGGGGAGAGGAAGAAGAGGGAGAGAGGGAGAAGAGAGAGGAAAGGAGAGGGGGAGAGAGAGAATAGAGGAGAGAGAATAGGGAGGAGAGAGGGAGAGGAGAGGGAGAGAGGAGAGAGGGAGGGAGAAGGGAAGGTGAGAAGGAGTGTGGGAGGAGAGAGGGAGAGGAGAGAGAGAAGAGAGGGAGGAGAGTGGAGAGAGGGAGAGAGAGGAGAGAGGAGAGAGAGCAGGGAGGAGGGGGGAGAGAGAGAAGAGAGAGGGTGGGAGATGAGGAGAGAGTGAGCGAGCGCGAGCAAAGATGACAAGGAGAGGAGAAAGAAGATGGAGGGAGTAAGGAAGAGAATGAGAAAGGGACAGCGAGGAGAAGAGAGAGAGCAAAGACAAGGAGAGGAGGGAGTAGAAAGAGGATGGAGGGTGTCCGGGAGTGAGTAAGAAAGAAAGAGAAAAAAAGGAGGAAGGGAGAGAGAGAGAGGAGGAGAGAAGAGAGGAAAGGGAGGAGAATTCAGGGAGGAAGAGAGAAAAAGGAAGAGAGGGGAAAGATAAGATAAAAGAGGAGGAGAAAGAGAGAGAACACAGTAAAATAAATATTTGAGTACACAAAGACAGACCCTGAGGACATACTTACTGAGGTCAGACTCACAGCACTGGATCAGCACATGCAGTTTAGACCAATCCAACAACTACAGCCCCAAACAAAGACAACGCCAACAGACGACTGTCAAAGTATCGAAAATCAGACACGAATCGATAGTAAAACTAGTATCGAAACTAGATACTCGTTTTTCACAGGTATCGATACTAAAAAAGTCCCATTGACAAGACAGAAATGAACCTTTCCTGAATATCTTTAGAATGATGGCTGTATCTTTCATTCCTGAATATCTTTAGAATGATGAGCTGTATCTTTCATAAGTATAAGACACAGACTAGTTTACGCCCATGGACCACTATGGAACCTACTGGACACTGAGGGATTACACACATATAAGGCCACATGGGAATAGAAAACAAAGTACCAACATTTAATGTGGAAAATCACATTCTGTTGTCTAAAAGAGTGTTATTATCATCGTGGTATCAGAATTGGTATCAAGTCTATTCTTTAGTATCGAAATCAAGTTTGAAATTTTAGTATCATAGCAACACTAGTTCATGATATAAAAAAAAGTCTATTCTATATTCTAGCGCAGAGTAGTAGCAGTAGTAGTAGTCCCCCGGGTGCAGTAGTCCCGGTTCTTGTCCTGTTGGAATACAATAAAACTGCTATGTAACATTCCCAGACTATAATCCTGCTGTGTTTTTTGTTCATAACTTCATAACCCGACAGAGTCCAGGACACTACGCACACAGCGCTGTCTGAGAGGTGCTCTGCCTCGGGGCACGAAGGCAGAGTTCATAACAGAGAAACACCTGGACCAAAACCTTTCATAAACGCGCAGAGACGAGCAGCTTCAGTCTTTATTTGGACATGAGACGATCCTTCAAACAGACGTCATGTTAAAACTTCATGTGTGTGTTTAGCTTTAACTTTAAAGACATAAATACAGAGACATAAAAGGCAGAGAATGACAATATGAATTCAGACTTTTTTGTATCTTTCTCCTATGTTATAACGTTGTTTCTCATCAAAAACATGTCTGAAGAGTTTTAGATGTCATCTATCCATGTTTGAGTAATCTGGCGATCTCTCCCGGGCCCTGTTCAAACCCTCCTTACAGTTAGCCGTAAGATCCTGTACAAGGCTCCGCCCACAAGCCTATGTCACCCATTCTACCACATGACAATTCTCTATAAATATACAAAAACATGATACAAAACTGTACACAGCAACTTGACAAATCTGATGTGATGTGCAGTAGTTTCATTAGTGGGATGCAGCTGATTGTGCTAAGTCCCTCCCCCTTCAGAGCTCCATCACAATACAGAGAGCAAAGTGAGAGAAGACTTAGAGTGTCAAAAACAAAAGTGAAACTTATAAAACATGTTAATACGTTGTTTTGGGCAAATTTAGCATTTTCAATGCAATAAAAGAAAACATGGTGATCTAAATATGTTATGTGTTACAGTTAATACCCCATAGAAGTAAAATACTCCCTCTTTAAAGAAGGCCATTTGTGCTTGTGTCTAATCCATGACACCCACGAATCATCAGTTTACTATTTTTAACTTTTTAAAATCAATCAATCAGCAATCAGCAATATTGATCTAAACCGATGTGACGCTGCCAAATCCTATGAGTATCACCGATTAAGAAAATAAAACTGGAGAAGGAAGTGCATACGTCACAGTGGGCGTGTACGTCACAGTGGGCGTGTACGTCACAGTGGGCGTGTACGTCACAGTGGGCGTGTACGTCACAGTGGGCGTGTACGTCACAGTGGGCGTGTACGTCACAGTGGGCGTGTACTGGTGGAGGGGAAAACGGGGGCAGATCGACAAAGTGGCATCTTGAAAATAAGAGATTAAAGATTACTCAAACATGAATCATTCCAAATACAACTTCAGAGGCTCAATGAGAAGAAACAGCTAAAACATGGTTTAAAAAGTCAATTTTGAAGAATATGTCTCCTTTAAGAATATGCTTAATATGGAATGACATAAAATGGTTATAGTGTTCTGTGTTCTGATTGGTTAAGTGTGCTTACATTAATGAGAATAAATACGACTTCAAAATCAAATCACATTGTTATCTGCATTTGACCCATCCTTCATTATCTCCACATCTGAGCCAGGATCCTGGTCAGAAGTATCTCACCTGACACAGACACATGGAGAATATGCAAACTCCACATAGGAAAACACCAAAATCGTCCGTGAGATGAAATTCCCAACCACTTTTCCTTCAAAATGTGACTTCAGTTGTTTGATTTGGCATTGGATTAGCTCTGATTCCGTCATGGTGCAGACTGAAAAAGTTCACGTTTAAATGACTTCCTCAGACTCAGACGTGACAAACTCAGCTCCTGTAGATGAGTCCAACAGCGAAGTCCTCAGTGTGAGCCAGAGGGGGCGCTGCAGGCACACAGCCACAACTCAGCCTTTTACACAAATCTCTCTTTCGACGAATCAATGGACGTGATCGGGTTAAAACGGGAAAGGCTGCAGATGTTGTAATAAAAAGCATTGATTGGTGGAGAGATGGTAAATTTGCTTAAGCCATGCGACATCCTGTTTAAACCATAGACTGTACAGAGAAATGGACATAGCTAACCTGCTAGCCACCGCGTTCCAAACAGGAAGTGAGCATGAGCGCGATTTGGCTCCATCGACTCTGGCTCCAATTCACTTCTATTGAAAAAAACGTGACCGCTCTCTCTGTAACTGCTGCTGTTAGGCTCGTCATTCTGACCTTAAAATGTTCGTATTAACCCGCTCCACATTTCACCATCATGTCCCTAATCAAGATAAGAACATTAATAACAGACCAATCAGGCGGCTTCTTTCCCAGAGCTCGCTCCCATTAGCGTTAGCAACAGGTTTGATTGACAGCGCTGCTAAACCAGCGGTGCAGGCGGGAAGGGGCTCTTCCAAATATGGTCCCTGGTTGCAGATTAGCCGCTATAACTGCGAGCCTCGACGAGCTTCATTTGGAGCTGAACGCTATGGGTGACGTCACGCTCACTTTGTCCACTTTGTTATACAGTCTATGGTTAGAACCCACCACCACAGCACCGCACCAGCTCAACCCAGAGAGCAGAGCCTCCGATCAGGTACACCTCTGCTCCATCAGCCCTGAAATCAACCACAGAAGCAGCAGCAAGCGCCCCAGATAGTACAACCACAGAGCATAGACCCCAGAACCCTTAGAACCTCTGGAACACGCCCCCAGCAGAAACACAGAGCTCTGATTGGACGCAGTTAGTCTGGACCCCGCCCCCAGCAGAATCACAGAGCTCTGATTGGACACAGTAAACGCCTGTTAGTCTGGACCTACCTCAGAGCAGGAGACGTCAGTACATCACAATACTGCAACACACATTTGAATACTGAAATGAATAAACGTTTGAGCTGAGAAACCGTTTGGACTGAGCCAGGTCGGATTTACCCTTTTCCTGTATAAAAAGTCTATTTTCAGGCAACGCTCACCTGAAGAGACAGGTGCGGACCTGGGGCAATGTAGATTGGACCTAGATTCAGTTTCGGGTTTAGTCCCAATTCTGATGTTGTAAAAAGTAAACACTGACCCTCTCTGTCTGTGTTTGTATGGAGCTGTATGTGTCTTGTATTATACATCTTGTGTATATATAGTCATTGAAGTCTATTTTTCACAAACACCTCCAGGGACTCCGCAATATCTGGAGATCTGGTTTATTTTTCACCTTCTTACATCATTGTCTCCCATTTCATTTAACAGACAAAAAAAAACTCCAAAAGCGACTGTGCCATTCATTACCCATAATTCACCACTGCCAATATGGCGTCCCTATCTAATATAATTATATACAGAGATTATAGTAACACATACCCTCTCTTGTCCGTCCCAGGGCTGTGGGGCAGAGGCTGGATCTCCACTGGGCCACAGGGGGGCGCTGCAGGGACCACAGGAGCAGACCAGGCCCCCCTCACTGCTGACACCTGCAGGACACAGATAGAACACACAGGGGTTAAACGAGGTGTAAAGTGGGATATGGTCAATCGTCAGTGTATTATTATTATTATTTATTATTAT
>KN474028.1:80619-106129 GCA_000787095.1 Periophthalmodon schlosseri | reverse complement strand
GTGTGTTGGAATGTGTGTGTATGCGTACTTGTGTGTGTGCGTGTCCAAGGTCACTGCTGTCCTCTGTACATCCTCTCCGTCTCCAGCTCTGGGCCTCATTAGCGTTGACGGCATCTCAGGCGGAAGAGTCAGCGCTCACTCCACTCTGCGCACCTGTCTGATACACCTCACATACACACACAGACATCTCAATCGCCGTGGAAACACTGCTCTTTCATTCTTAGCAACTGTAGTGTTCCACTGAGACTTGGTGTTGTTAATATGCAGAGTTTGTCACTGTTATACATCATCAGGTTAAAATACATGTGTTTAAGGCGGTTTCATTTCTACAGTAGGGCTGGGCAATTCATCTAAATATTGAGAGCAAAAGCAAAAATGTATTCTGTCAACTGGACAAAAAGTTTTAGAGTGAAAACATCCAAGACGCTTCTTCAGTTCTGGTCAGATTACTGCTGGACACTGCCTTATATCTGTCTGAAGGGAGGAGCTAACTACACTGAAGCTAACACACCTACTTGTTTACAGTTTGTGTATGTTACCTAGATCTATTAGCTAATCGTTCAGGCCCTTAATGGCTCCTCTCACACCCATTAGCATACTGGCAAAAATCTCTTTTTTAGCTTTCCTTGTTTTGATTTAGGTCTGAGGATGGAATTATAAATAGGAGATAATAGGAGAACTCCATCCTTAGTGTAACCAACAAACAGAAATTGTAAACAAATAGGTGTGTTAGTTTCAGTGCATGGCCGCGCTTCCGGCTACAATTCATTTTCTATTGAAAAACTGTCGTCCCTCTCTCTGTAACTGCTGCTGTTAGGCTCGTCATTTTGGTCTTAAAATGTATGTATTAACCCGCTCTACATGATCCTGGTGTTTTTATTTCACTATTGTGTCCGTAACTCAACATATGAACATTAATAACAGACAAATCAGGCGCCTTCTTTCCCTGAGGTTACTCCCGCTAGCATTAACAACAGGTTTGATTGACAGCATTGCTAAGCGCTTGCTCCCTGCTAAACCAGCAGTGTGGGCGGGAAGGGGCGTTACCTTCAACAGCCTCGCTCCAGATTGGCTCTATGGTTGCTATGATACTTGAGGTCAGAATTCCAAATATGGAACTCTGCTCCAAATTGGCCCCTATAACAGCTCCAGCCTCGATGAGCTTCATTTGACTGGAGCTGAACGCTGTGGGTGACGTCACACTCACTTAGTCCACTTCTTTATACAGTGTATGACTTGTAATCCTTGTTACTGTTAAAGGTTGATCTCAGTGGAGCAGTCTATAAAACTCTTTAAACAGAAACTTCATGAAAAGTTTTGTTCATTGCTAACTTGGCACTTTGTTTCCATGGTAACGTTCACTCGTGCCAAATTGGTGGTACAAAATGCGTCTCTGTAGTTACGATATCACTTCACCAAAGCCATTTTATATCTGTATTGTGTAATGCAAAACACAAAATAAAAGAAAGACGGTAAATTGAAACTAAAAAAAAAAAAAAAATTATAGTTTCCCCAAATCTCTTTCAGCCTTGACTCATAGCTGTTGTTTCTTCAGAGCAGCTGTGCCCCTTAAAAAGTTATTTGTCTGACTCAACTTTAGCCTCTACCACAAAAGGAAAGTTTTAGCGCTCTAGCACACAGCCGTAATAACTCACTCCCACATCTATACGCCCGATGCAGACTTTTATGTGAGCCGACTAGCAGACAAAGTTAAAAAAGCCAAATAAATACGAGAAAGAGAGGTGTAAATTGTATCTTGGCATGAGGGTCGGGGAGGGAGGAGGAGACGTGAGATAAATGAACCCATCAGCCTAAGCAGAGGCTACGGGGCACAGTGCCATCTGCCTCCCCATTACGAGTGACTGTAGAGCAATCTGCAGGCCCCTCTGGTCTCCACACACTGCTCTGTGAAGACGGGGCCACTTTTGACTCCAACTGAGAGGAGCTAGAGTAAGGTGGAGTTATTTAACAGGTTAAAAAAACAAGATAATACAATAATAATGAGAAACTGGGCAGGTATAATGTAATTTAAAGGTCCTATGTTACACAAAACTGACTCTTGTGAGCTTTAAGTGGGGTTATAATGTTGTTACCTCCTCAAAAACATACCCAGAGTTGTGTTTTGTTTCATTCACACATGTTTGAGTAAGCCTGGTTTATTAGTCTGTCTGCATCTCCGAAGCTCAAATGCACTGTTCCACCTTGTTATGTCATGAAGTGGTAGTTTTCAAGTTAACAGCTCCTTTTACCTTTAGTTCAGTAGAGATTGGCAATTCCAGGGCTGAAAACTTCCAAATGATTCTACTGAAGGCGTATGAAGTTTAAAAACACAGTGGAGCACTTCCTGTATTACCACATGACATCACAAGGTGGAACAGAGTATTTTTTGTTTGAGAGAACTCAGCCTAAATATGCAGGGTTTGTGTGTTAAACATGTGTGAATGAAACAAAACACAACTCCAGGTCTGTTTGTGATGAGGAAACAACATTATAACATAGATCAGAAAACAGTGTAATAAAGAATCTTACTTAGAACGGGGTCGTTTCTCCACAGATCTCGCGTGTAACTTTGTGGTGGCATCACCTGGTTGTCCATGTATAGCAATAATATTACCAGTGGAAGAAGTACTCAATTTTGTTACTTAAGTAAAAGTATAGATACAGGAGCAAAAAAATACTCAAGTAAAAGTATCACATGAAAAAATCTACTTAAGTAAAAGTATTAAAGTACCCATTTAAAAATGTACTTAAAGAGTAAAAAGTAAAAGTATTTCCCACTGATTTTCAGATCTAATAAAGCTTCAAATGTAGTGATTTTGTTCAACAAAAACAATTGAATTAATATTTTTTATCTGTTTTTATTTGTACATTTTTGTTTGCTCAAATTATGAATGTGTTAAAAATAAACCCTCAGCCTTTTCAGCAGGTCTCAGACAATAAAATAATAATAAAAAATACTTCTACTTTCAGTCCTGTTCAAAAATGTAGAGTAGTAGAAAGTACCTGCTCTCAAATGCAGTGAAGTAAAAGTAAAAAGTATCCACTGTAAAATGTACTTGAGTAAAGTACAGATACCTAAAATTTATACTTATACTTATTTATACTTTACTACTTTTACTACTTTTACTGTTACATTCCACCACTGAACATTACATTACGAAAGTGGGATTCGAACCGCCAACCTTCTACCAACGCTCTACCAACTGAGCTACTGTCCGTCCTCTGCATTTGACCCGCCCTTCAATGCCCTGACAGGATAAAAACTGTCAGAAGTAGTGCTGAAAAAATACATTTAAAACAACACAAAAACACAGCTAAATAAGTTGAAGGAAATGGTGTTTTTCAAGTCCTGAACCAAAACAATGAGACAAACACATGTGTAAAGTTGTGTATTTCTGTGTTTGCAGGGCGTCCCTCGGAGCAGAGGCGCAGCAGTGTGGCAGACGCTTCACACCTCATTGACCAATCGCCAGAGCCAATCACGAGCCAGGCCCCGCCCCTCAGGCTGCCACCCGCCATCGCTTACACACAACAGACAGAGTTACAACATAATGGTAATGGAGCAGAGGAGGGAGGGCGTGCGACACTAAAGAACAAAACAGGAGTCAATGCAACCTGGAGAAAAGAGCAGAGAGGGAGCAAGAGGGAGGCGGAGGGAGGGGGATAGAGGAGAAGAGAGACAGGAGAGGGGAGAGAGTGGAGGGAGGAGAGAGAGGAGAGGGGAGAGAGAGGAGGGGGGAGAGAGAGGAGGGAGGAGAGAGGAGGAGAGGGGAGAGAAGAGAGAGAGGAGGGGGGGGGGGGGGGGGGAGGGGAGAGAGAGGAGGGAGGAGAGAGGAGGAGAGGGGAGAGAAGAGAGAGAGGAGGGGGGGGGGGGGGGGGGAGGGGAGAGAGAGGAGGGAGGAGAGAGGAGGAAAGGGGAGAGAGAAAAGAGAGGGGAGAGAGAGGAGAGGAGAGAGAGAGGAGGAAGGGAGAGAGAGGAGGGAGACGAGGGGAGGAGAGAGAGAGGAGAGGGGAGAGAAAGGAGAGGAGAGTGAGAAGACAGGGGAGAGAGAGAGGAGAGGGGAAGGAGAGAGAGAGGAGAGGGAAGAAAGAGGAAGGAGGAGAGAGAGGAGAGAGAGGAGGGGGGAGAGAGAGGAAGAAGGAGAGAGAGGACACGGGAGAGAGAGGACGGGGAGAGAGAGAAAAGAGGGAGGAAAGAGGAGGGAGGAGAGAGAGGAGAGAGAGAGAGGTGGGGGAGAGAGAGGAGAAGGGGAGAGAGGAGGAGGGGAGAGAGGAGAGGAGAGGGGAGAGAGAGTAGAGGAAGGGGAAAGAGGGGGGAGAGAGGAGGGAAGAGAGAGAGGAGAGGGGGAGAGAAAGGAGAGGGAGAGAGACGAGGGAGTAGAGGAAGATGAAGGAGGGAGGAGAGCAGGGGGAGAGAGAGGAGAGGGGGAGAGAGGAAAGAGGAAAGAAAGGAGAGGGGAGAGAGTAGAGGAAGGGGAGGAGGGGGGAGAGAGGAAAGAGAGGGGGTTGAGCAATGGGAAGGAGGGAGGAGGGAGACAAGAGAGGGGGGACAGGGACAGCAGGAGCAGCCAGGAGCCTGTCAGAGCAACAGGAAGAAGCCGTCCCTTCAGCCCAGTGACACGTTACTGTCCCGGGACACATGTACTGACCCTGTCGGACCCCCGGGAGAGAGTCAGCTGATGGTAACTTTCACAGTGAAAGAGGGGAGAGAGGAGAGGAGAGAGAGGAGAGAGGGGAGAGAAGAGGAGAGAGAAGAGAAAGGGAAGAGCAGAGAGGACAAAGGGGAGAGGAGAGAGGAGAAGGGAGAGAGGAGAGAGGAGAAAGGAGAGAGGAGGGAGGAGAGAGGAGAAGGGAGAGAGTAGAGGAAGGTAAAGGAGGCGGGAAAGAGATGAGGGGGGCAGTGGGGTGTGAGAGAGAGGAGAGGGGAGAGAGAGGAGGGAGGAGAGAGAGGAGGGAGTATAGGGGAGAGAGAGGAGGGGAGAGAGAGGAGGGAGGAGAAGAAGGGAGAGAGAGGAGGAGGAGAGAAGAGAGAGGAGAGAGAAGAGGGAGAGGGAGAGGGGGGAGGAGAGGAGGGGAGAGAGAGAGAGAGGAGGAGGGAGGAGAGAGGACGGGCCGCATAGTTGCCAAGTCTGCCTCTTTATAGCCACTTTGGGCTTTTATTGCTGGAAAGTCGCTTGCAAACTGTCGCAGGTTGTGTTTTTTTTGTACTTTCATGTCGTAAAGTGGGTGATTTTTAGCCTTTTTAAGTCAATATCACATTAATAAACCAAATAATGACTGAAATACAACTTGTTCATGTTTTAAAGCCGTCATTTATGTCAAATCTGATATTAAATGTACACATCTCATTAGAGGAGTAGACAAAAGGGGACAAAAGGGTCTCCTGAGTCTTAGGGGCCCAGAATTGGACCCTCTTCCTATTAATTTATATTAGAGGGGGGCCCATGTGAGGCTTCTTGCCCTGGGCCCCCAAATATTTATTTATTTATTTATTTAGCCATTAGCAGCTGTAGATTGAAAAGCATTTTACAGACGGTGTTAGCGTAACCTCTCTGCCACAATCGTACTTTACAAAGCGTGAGGCATAGAGCTGTTTTTCTTCTAAGTGTTTGCTAAAACTTTTACTAAAATCTTAAGGAATTCATTCACCAAAACAACATCATATTTCTACTATTGTCTTTACAGAATGTTCTTTACTTTGGTTTTCGATCTTTTGGGGTCACTACTGCAAGTAATCCCTTATTTTAATATTTTTTTCCTTAAGTAAAAATAAAAATGGGTTTGATTTTTATTAGTTGGCGGTTCGAATCCCATTCTCAACATTAAAAAAAACCAAAAAAAACATCATAGGTTGGATCTGACCGCTCAACCAATGATGCTTATATCGAGAGCGGGATTCGAACCGCCAACCTTCGGATCAGTGGACAAACGCTCTACGCTGCTGT
Organism: Periophthalmodon schlosseri; assembly: GCA_000787095.1. Taxonomy (NCBI): domain Eukaryota; kingdom Metazoa; phylum Chordata; class Actinopteri; order Gobiiformes; family Gobiidae; genus Periophthalmodon; species Periophthalmodon schlosseri. The sequence continues at coordinate 100,184 of KN474028.1, read as the reverse complement.
TCTGCCAAGTGTTTCTGAGGAATAAAAACAAAGGTAATAGAATAAATGAATGATAAATATATGATGCCATAGTGTAGGTTAGAACATTCCAGGCAAAGCAATAACATCTCCATGGAGACAAGCAGGTGGCTGACCCTCAGAAAAATGACATAATGCACCTTTAATTCTATCCCCAGTCAAACTACTGCAGCCACGTACGCCCTGTGCCAAACTACTACAGGTGTGGCAGCAAACCCGCTTCTATAGCAACCAGCAGCAATCACACAGTCACTTGGAACATTCACAGTGTCTTGCCAAAGGACACAACAACAACAGCAGCAGCAGCAGAGATAGAACTGGCAACCTTTGGACATCTGCTCACTCAACACCTTTGCCATTTATCCATCCTGGAATACAATTTGATATTATATATGTTTAGCACTGTCTTTTATTTCTACATCCAAAACGTATAAAAAAAACCCCAAACAAAACAAAATAAAACAAAAAAAACCTTATCTGCCATGTGGTAATAAAGGCTTTTAAATATTTTGTACGTTTTGAGTGTCTCAGTATTTCTCAGCTTTGTATCGTATGGAGACTAGTCCCTGGTCCCTGATCTCTACACATCCAAGTAACACTCCTGCCTCTAACTTTTGGCATAGAAAAACATGTTTGCAAATTATTTCCATTTTATATCAAAACAAAACCTTAAAATTGTAATACTGGGTCGACCGAGCTGAGACAGACCGACTCCCTAACGGGTCAGAGGGTTGCCTCACAACTGAGCCATCCTGATCGGCGCCCCCTCAGGGTCAAGGTGTGACCAGGAAGAAGGCCCACTGCCAAACCCAAAAAAACCAAATTGAACCTCACTGAATTTATTTCTTCTCTTCTCTTGAACCATGACGCCATAATCTCCCTTTGATTCCAAACAGGACTTATCTTTGTGAATCTGTCTCGGTGTATCTCGAGGAAGCACCAGCTGAAATCAAATCCCCATTATCTGTGACCTTTAGAAAACCCCTCCATCACAGGACCCGGGTCGCCCATCACGTGACCCGGGTCGCCCATCACCCCTTGGGACCCCAAAAGTCAGAAGGCAGAGCGCAGCTGAAACAGGGGATTAGTTCGTTTAAGTCCCAAGCTTCTGCAAACACATTCCACGCTGCATCTATTAGGGTGAACATACATCTTATACACGGAGATGGTTCTCAAACAGCGGTACAGGGCCTTCGATGGTGCAGGCTCCAGTTGATGCTGCTCAAGTTATTATGTTTAAAGGTGCACTGTGTAACTTTTCAGGTGGAGGTTCCCTAAAAAGGTAATAGCCTCCATAACATCTCCAAGTTATTATCGGTCAGAAGGAAGGTAACGAAGTAAAAGTAGTAAAGTGCTGTACTTAAGTAGAATTTTTAGGTAACTGTACTTTACTTAAGTCCATTTTACAGTGGATACTTTTTACTTTACTTCACTACATTTGAGAGCAGTATCTGTACTTTCTACTCCACTACATTTTTAACAGGACTGAAAAGTAAAAAGTACTTTTCATATGATTTGAGGGGTTATTTTTACCGTGTTCGTGGTAACATCATGACTAAAGTTTTCGGGTTCAAGCTTTGGCTTTGAGGAAATAAAAATAAATAAAAATAAATACACAAAATTCATGAGAAAAATTAAGAAATGGATTTGTATTGTTATTGTGACCAAAATATGTCCGATTTTTGAATAAATATCACTGCATTTAACACTTTAACAAATGAACAATTGTGTAAAATACTTTTACTTTTAACTCTTAAAGTACATTTTTAAACGGGTACTTAAATACTTTTACTTAAGTAGATTTTCTCATGAGATACTTTTACTTGAGTAACTTTCTACATATATGTTTAATCACTCACTGTTGAACATTACAGCCAAAGCCATAACATCTCTATGGAGACAAGCAGGTGGTGGAGCCGCCTCCAAAAAGTTACATAGTGCACCTTTAAACAACACATATTTTTACGTAAGTGAACAGAATTTTTCTCTTGGTTTTCCCACAGTGCAGCATCTGGCAACCCAAGATCCAGAATTGATGAAGACTACTTTAGCTGGAGGATTTTTACTTACCCATAGAAGTCCGATGGCGTCCACATTTTCTTACTGTGAAGAGACTGCGCTAGCCACTCAAAATAAATATATATATATATATGTAAAAAACATTAGATTTTGAATGAACATCAGACACAAACAGTATATATTTTCAAGTTTACATATTTTTAATCCCTTCATGGCCATACCTCATAGTTACGTTGGTTTCCTTAACTTTTCTTAATTTTAATGGGGTAGATGAGAGAATTTTTCCATCTCCATCTCCCTTGTATTTGAACAGTGTGTAGAATAGTGCTTGTACCAGGTATCGAACCAGCAACCCTCTGGTTAGTTGACAACCCGCTGCTGTTTTTTATTAAGTGGGATTTTGTGTGAAAAGTTTGTGAATGGTAAAAAAGCAATAAAACTAGTGTCAGTTTGTTTGGCAGCAGAGTCAGACGGAGCTGGTGTGTGATTCATGTGGGGAGTGGGACGTCCCCTCACACAAAACATCCAGAGACTGACACTGTGTGAAGAGCAGCCGCCGCCCCCTCCCCGCAGAGAGAGAGAACCGAGGCAAAGAGAGAGGGATAAGAGAGGAGGGGGGTGGGAGAGAGAGAGCAGCAGCTGTCTCCCTCCCCACAGAGAGAGAGAGAACCGAGGCAAAGAGAGAGGGATAAGAGAGGAGGGGGGTGGGAGAGAGCAGCAGCCGTCACCCTCCCCACAGAGAGAGAGAGAACCAAGGCGAAGAGAGAGGGATAAAAGAGGAGAGGGGTGGGAGGGAGCAGCAGCCGATCTGCCCCTCCGACCACCAATGCACACACACACACACACACACACACACACACAGAGAGTGACTGCTCAGAGACAGAACCAAGTCAAAGAGAGAGGGGTAAGAGAGAGAAGGTAAGAGAAAGGGGGAGAGAGAAGGAGAGTCTGTAAGAAGAACAGCCGGAGCTCCCTCCCCTCAGATAGATAGAACCAAGTCAAAGAGAGAGGGATAAGAGAGGAGGGGGTGGGGGGTGGGGAGAGAGGGAGAGAGAGACTGTTCAACTGCTCAGAGATCAAACCAAGTCAAAGAGAGAGGGATAAGAGAGAGAATGTAAGAGAAAGGGGGAGAGAGGGAGATTCTGTCAGAACAGCAGCCATCCCCCTCCCACACACACTCACAGAACAGAGAGAGCGAGAGAGCGAGAGCGAGAGAGCGAGAGCGAAAGCAGAGCGGGAGGCGAGAGCGAGAGAGAGAGAGAGACTGCTCAGAGACAGAACCAAGTCAAACAGAGAGGGATAAGAGAGAGAGGGATAAGAAAGGAGGGGGGTGGGGGTGGGGGAGAGAGCAGCAGCCATACACACACACACACACTTACAGAGGAAGAGGGAGAGTGCGTGACTGTTCAGAGACAGAACCAAGTTAAACAGAGAGGGATGAGAGATGAGAGAGGGAGGGATAAGAGCGAGAATGTAAGAGAAAGGGGAAGAGAGAGGGAGAGTCTGTAAGAAGAACAGCAGAAGTCCCCTTCCCACACACACTCACAGAACAGACACACAGAGAGAGAGAGAGAGAGAGACTAAGTAAAAGAGAAAGGGAGAGAGAGGAGAGTGAGTGAGTGTGTGTCTGCTCAGATATAGAACCAAGTCAAAGAAAGAAGGGGAGAAAGAGAGGGTGAGAGAGAGGAGGAAAGAGGGTGTGAGAGAGGGAGAGACAGGAGTAAAGAGCCCCATCTCTCTCATCCTCAGAGAGAGAGAGAGAGAGAGAAAGGGAGAGAGAGGAAGAGGAGTAAAGAAGGAGGCACTGAGGATGAGAGACACTGAGACTGTGACTCTTCAGATATAACCAAGTCAAAGAGAAACAGAGAGAGAGGAGGAAAGAGGGTGAGAGAAAGGAGTAAAGAGAGATAGTGAAAAGAAGAGAGGGAGACAGAGAGAGAAAATGGGGAGGGGACAGGTGCAAAGAGGGAGAAAGAGGATGGACAGTAAAGGGGGGAGATAGAGGGGGAGATAGAGGGGGAGACAGAAAGAGAACGAGAGAGAGAGGGGGGGGAAAGAGGGGGACAGGAAAACAGATGAAGAGAGAGAGAGATAGAGAGACAGAGGGAGAGGAGAGACAGGGGGGTGGAGAGAGAGAGGGAGGGTGGGGAGAGAGGGAGAGAGAGTAAGGGGGGGGCAGGAAGAGAGAGGGAGAAAGAGAGACAGTGAGGAGCAGGGAGGGAAAAAGAAAGTCGGAGGAGGAGAGAAGGAGGGAAAGATAAAAAAAGAGTGAGCGAGAGAGAAGGGGTATAGGAAAGAGAGTGAGAGATAGAGAGAAGCAGATATACAGAGAGAGAACGAGAGTGGGAGCAGACAGTGAGAAGGAGGAGGAGAGTCTGCTCCAAGGAAACATTATCCCAACAGAACAAGTCAAAAAAAGAGAGGATGAGAGAGAGAGAAAAAGAGAGATAGACAAACTCCAGAAAGACAAGAACAGATAAACAAAGACAATGAGAAAGATAAGGAAGAGGGAGAGCAGGAGTGAATCCTCTGCATGTGTCAGTGTGTGGTTGTATACAGGCAGAGTCGAGATGGAGAGATGGAGTGATAGAGTGAAAGAGGAGACAGATTATAAAGCTGAACATATGAAATACATCAGCTGCCAACAGCTCAGGAACCTTAATAATATTTGTAAAAGTATTTGGTCTAATTATTGTTATATGACCAAAAACTAACCCTAACCTGAGATAAACTTATTCCATTTACTTCATGTTTTAGTTGTTTAGAATGACAGGCTTAAAGTTCTTACATTATTTAACTAGAGATTCCCCAGTTTTAAGAAAAATTCTAATCTGTCACTGGACAAAAGTTTTAGAGTGAAGACGTTTTCTGCTCATCTAAGTGTCTTCTTCAGTTTCAGTCAGATTACTGGTGGACACTGCCTTAATCTGTCTGATCTTCAGTTTCAGTCAGATTACTGGTGGACACTGCCTTATATCTGTCTGAAGTGAGGCGCTAACTACACTGAAACTAACACACCTACTTGTTTACAGTTTCTGATTGTTGGCTAGGTCTACTGAAGTGTGAACTGAGTCATATTTTGCATTGCATAATCCTTGTTTTGATTGAAGTCTGAGGATGGAGTTATAAATGAAAGAAAAATGAACTCCATCCTCAGACCTAAATCCAAACAAGGAAAACAATAGTGCTAACCAGTATGCTAATAGCCAGTATGCTAATAGGAGTGAGAGCATCCATGAGGGGCCTGAATGATGCTAAATATGACTCCGGTACGGTTCACTTAGCTAGGTATTGAACTACAGACACTGTAAACAAACAGGTGTGTTAGTTTCAGTGTATAGCAAAAGAAAAATACAATCTGTCAATCCCATCTCTTCTCATCCAAGCCACTTCTTCAGTTCTGGTCAGATTACAGGTGGACACTGCCTTATATCTGTCTGAAGGGAGGAGCTCACTACACTGAAACTCAACTGTATTGTTTACAGTAGTTTGTAGGCTACCCGAAATGTGAAACGTCTTAACTCCTACAACATTTTGTCCAGTTGACAGATTGTATTTTTCTTTTGCTATGGATCAGACCTGGACGAATGAGGCATTACACAGATAGTTTCAGTGTAGTTAGCTCCTCCCTTCAAACAGATAAAAGGCAGTGTCCAGCAGTAATCTGACCAGAACTGAAGAAGCGGCTTGGATGAGCAACCAAACGTCTTCACTCTCACTTTTATCCATTAGTGGATGAGCAACCAAACGTCTTCACTCTTTCACTTTTATCCATTTGACAGATTTGAATTTTTCTTTTGCTGTGGATCACACCTGGACGACTGAGGGATCACACAGACCATTGTTACGTGTTTTCTTAGACTTTGCATCTCCACTGAGGACAACAGCAGGTCTGTAGATCCACCAGATGATCAAATGTTGGTTTTAATAAGCATCATGTAAATACACAGTTACACAACCACTTCAGAGACACCACTGAATATTTATGCAGAGAAATCAAGTCACACTTTCATCTTTTATTTCTTTGGATGAGACAAGCGCTGGTCTGGACGAATTAAACACACCAAAACATTATTATTAACTTAACATAAAGATTAGTCAGTTACACGTGGACATATGTGTGGGAAAAGTGCATAGGCGAGCCTCAAAACAACTGGAAAAACATTGATTTCTTAACTGTAAAAATAGACTTCTAGATTTTCAAATTGGCATGATTTGTCCGAAATAAACAAATAGGAAGAATACAGGAGATAGAACTTTTTCGAAGCTTTCGTTGTTTGGTTGGGTGTCCTCTGAGTTTGGAGACGCGTGTCTTGCTGCTGACTCATTTTCCGGTCCAGTCCTGTCAGTTTTTGAGTGATAACAAATCCCACACAATAAACTATATCAATTTCTTCTTGTTTCCTTAGCCTCCTGTCTTCAACTTGTCCTGCAGATACAAACACAAAACAAAACCAGGCAATCTTTATTTACAGAGACCTTTAAATATCTTATATTACGCAAAATTGACTCTTTAAGCCATGTTATGATGTCGTTACCTCCTCAAAAACATACCTGGAGTTGTGTTTTGTTTCATTCACACATGTTTGAGTAACACTTTATTATTAGTCTGTCTACGTCTCCAAAGCTCAAAATGCTCTGTTCCACCTTGTGATGTCATGAAGTGGTAGTTTTCAAGGTACCTGTTGCCACTTCCAGGGCTGAAGTTACCCTAATGATTCTAGTGGAGATGTATGGAGTTTAAAAACACAATGGAGCACTTCCTGTATTACCCCATGACATCACAAGGTGGAACAGAGTGTTTTCAGTTCTGAGAAAATAACTCAGCCTAAATATGCAGGGTTTGTGTGTTAAACATGTGAATGAAGCTAAACACAACTCCGACTGTTTTTGATGAGGAAACATTATAACATAGATCAGAAAATGGCTTAATATGGCCCTTAAACTAACTACGCACTATGTAACTTTTCTTGTGGAAGGTCTGCCACTGGTTTGTCTCCATAGAGATACAAACAACTGCCAACACCAGGTGAAGTTACAGGTCAGATCTGTGAAGAAGCAGGACTGCTCACATTAAGGCAAGATTTTTTTTGTGCGCAGAGAACATCAGATTACATAACTGAAGATTTTAAACTTTCAAAATTGATTCAAATTGGTTCAATCGTTTCACCTTGATTTACCAACCAAAATCTTGAAGTTAGGTCAGAAGAAGACAGATGTGACAAGCAACTGGCACCACAAGACCAAGTTCCAGGTCAGATCTGTGGAGAGGCGAGCCCACTACACTACATTTTTAACACAGTTTAAGACTAGACTGAAAACCCACCTGTTCTCCCTGGCATTTAACAATAGCTAGACAGGATATCTTGGTGTTTTATTGTTCTTTTCCTATGCATCATGTTGCAATTTGTGATTTGGGGACTTGGACCAAAGTGGATTTAAAGTTACACTACAAATGGAGGCGGGGAGAGGCCGAGGAGGGACCCAGGGGCAGTGGAGTCCATGCTAGGGATAAGTGCAGTCACAAATCCCCAGCCCTCCCTGTCAATAACCATTTGAGCCGGGCTAAAGCTGCAGCTGCTGCCACCACATGGAAAGTGCCTGGGAGCAAAGAGGGAGAGGAACCAAAGGAATGACTTATAAAAGGAGGTCTAGAAAACACACTCAGGACTGGAACTTGAAGTGGGGAACAAACGATGCAAGCTACATTACAAGTTAAAAGTTTGGACACGCCCTCTCACTCAATGTTTTTTATTTTTTTGAATTTTTACCACATTTTATATATACACAGAAGACATCAAATATATGAAGTATGATATATGGAATTATGTAGCAAAGAAAAAAAGGTAAATAACTTTTTTGTTTTTTTAATATTTTAAATTCAAATCTTCAAAGTAGCCACTCTTCACTTTGTCGAAAAATATTTTGTAATAATTCCATATATTTGACTTCATATATTTGATGTCTTCTGTATGTATATAAAATGTAGAAAGTAGTAAAAAAAAAACATTGAATGAGAGAGCATGGCCAAACTTTTGACTGGTAGTGTATGTATGAAATAAATTAAAAATACATTTAAATGGGACAGTAATAAGTTTGATCTAGGATTTAAAGGTACACTACGTAACCTTTCTGATGGAAAGTCCGCCACCTGCTTGTCTGCATGCGGTTATTGCTTTGCCTAGAATATTCCAAAGTATAAGTATTAGTATTAAACATATGTATCTATCTCCAGGGAGACAAGCAAGTGACATCACCAGGTCAGGTTACTGGTCAGATCTGTGGTATTTTTTAATCTATTCTAGCAATAAAAACACATGTAATTAAAGAAATGTAAGATTTAATGCCATACTGTGGAAGGCAAAACGGTAACATCTATGTGGAAACAAGGAAGTGGCAGAAGTCCAACCAAAAAAAGTTGTTTACTACTACTACTACTAATCCAATCAGGTTCATTAGGTCTTTATTATTTATTATATGTTATTACTGCTACTACATCAATTCAACTATAAACACATAGCACTGACAGAGAAGGTACAAAGCACAAATATGACACAGTTCTAAAAGTATCAAAAACAGTCACATTCACATTTTTAAGCCTTCCTGGAAACAAAAATTCTCGTCAAATGCACTTGTAATGAACGCTTAATGCTGAGCTGTGATGCACTTTGGGGTTTTTGTGGCATCTCATTCATTTCTCTAACATAATAAAACTGCAAAAGCACAAACACAAGAACTGAGATGGACCGGCCAGTCTGAAATATGAGGTGGTGGAGAAGAAAATGGGAAAATGGGAACACGGGCAGTTAGTTACAAGTTTCAAAGTCGGGAGATATGTTCGATTATGGGAATTGGCTACATAAAACTACTGTTGTTGATCCAGGGAAATAACTATATAAATGAATAAATATAACAACTATTACTTTAGTTTAATTATAAACATAGACTGCATAAAGAAGTGGACTAAGGGAATGTGACGTCACCCAAATGAAGCTCATCGAGGCTAGAGCAGTTATAGAGGCAAATTTGGAGATGAGTTCCATATTAGGAATTCCGGCCGCGAGTATCATAGCAACCTAGAGCAGTTATAGAGGCAAATTTGGAGTTGGAGTTCCATATTAGGAATTCCGGCCGCGAGTATCATAGCAACCAACGAGCCAATACAGAGCGAGGCAGTTGAAAGTAACGCCCCTTTATACAGTCTAAGGTGTAGTTATCAAAAAGTAGTACCGTATCCATTTTAAAATATAGCAAAATCCTTAAAGTTTCAAAAACATTTCACATTTTCCAGTCTTCCCCGCAACCAAAATTGGATTCAAACTCACTTATAATCAATGCTTTTTGTAACATCTCATTCATTTCTCTAACATAATATAGCTGCAAAAGCACAAACACAGATATGGCCAGGCCTGTGCCGGGAGATGGAAGGGACCGTCTAAAAAATGAAGTTGCGGAGAAGAAGATAGGGAGCAGGGAGCGGTCATGCATTACGAATACCAAATGAGAAGAGGAGCGATGGGCCCACATGATAAACTCCTATTCAAAGGGACACATAGACCTTATCTACTGCTCTATAGCCACTGCATCCTCACTGTTTCCTATCTGGACCTGTTAAGTGCTGAACCTGGGGGGATAAGGGGATAGCGGACGAAGGTAGTGAAGGAGGGGATGGCTAGCTAAGAGAGCGAAAAGCTAAACGTTATCACAAATCGCTGAGATAAGGAACGTTAATTATCTGTGACAAAAGCAGGGATGACAACACCTCTGATCGGGTTTGGCCTATAGTTGAAAGGTCAATATTGTAAAAGTGAAGATTTAGCTGCTTTATCCCGGGTGAAGATGGAAAGGCAGACAGTCCTATCTGATCTATGTGATAACAAAGGGTGAAACGATCGGACGGTTTGAAAGATCTCGCTGGCTTTGATTTTCAAGGCTTGGGAAATATATAGGGCACGTTTGGATGTTGCCCCCTAGAGGTCAAAGTCATGTCCTTTTGACTTTTACGGACCTCATAGCTTCCTGCAAATGTCTGATAAAACAGCGTAAACATCCCAGTAGAGAACTGTTATCAGCTCCGATCCATTCTCCCTCCTCCATTATGTTGTCGGTATAATGGGCGACATATGGGCGACAGTAGTTCAGTTGTTAAAGTGCTCGTCCTCTGATCCAAAGGTTGGCGGTTTGAAACCTGCTCTCGACATAAACATCATTGATAGAGAGGTCCAGCTCCCACAGATGAATACTGTCGTCGTGTACTTGGGCAAGACACTTAACCCGCCTCGCCCTCAGTGTCTGCGTACACCGGTGTATGAATGTGTGTGTGAATGGGTGAGTGCTCCCTTGGTGTAAAGTGTTTTCAGTGCCTTGAAGGTGGAAAAGCGCTATATAAAAATGTGAGCATTTACCGTGACCATATTGTTCCTTTTAAAGCAGAACTAAGTAACTTTCAGCGATAGAGCTCCCCCTACAGCTCCCTTATGAGAATGTCACGGAACCGACTCAAAAGCTCTTTTTTCCTTTCATTTTCTTCTCTTTTATTTCTTTTTAAAATTGAAATAAGGCTGCCCCCCCCCAAAAAAAACAACAAAAAAACCCCAAAAAACAATTCTCTTTGCGTCAGAGTCAGCCATGTTGCAAGGCTGGTTTTCCGCCCAGAGACAGCAGGAGTCGACGATGGACGCTAACCATCACAGGAACTTACAAAGGTAAAAATGTTACTTAGTTCTGCTTTAAAGAACACACATTATGTCAAATTGTTATATTGTTGCCCCCTCATCAAAAACATGCCTGGAGTGTTTTTTGCTTCATTCACGCTTGTTTCATTAATCTAATAATCCAAAGTTATCTTCTCTGGGCACTCAAAAATGCTCTGTTTGTATTTTGTCTGTATACTTGTGTGACAGATAAAACAGACTTCTCCTAAGCAGTTTTTAGGCCCATAAACCATCACTGGACTCATTCTACCATCAAACTGTGTTCACAACAAATGCATGGCTCTTTTAGCCTAGCATACCTTTAAATTTGTATGTATATGAGTAAAATGTGTCTTACCCGCATGCAGATATATTGCAGGTCAAAATCATTCCACTGTGAGCTGTCCACATCTAATTAGCAAGTGTTTTATTGTCCGATAATCAGGAAGTGCATGTTAGCATGTTAGTTGTTAGCTTTACGGTCATGGTAAAACTCCATTCTGGTCTAGGAGAGTTGTGAAAAGCGCTTATAAACTCATCACGGTGAGTAATTAGGATGCTCGGAATGGATGATGTAAGTGACTTTGGACCACTGCAAACTGTTTAAAGGGCCAATATTACGCTATTTTCTGATCTATGTTATAATGTTGTTTCCTCATCACAAACAGACCTGGAGTTCAAACCCTGCATATTTAGACTGATTTCTCTCAGAATGAAAACACTCCACTTTGTGATGTCATGTGGTAATACAGAAAGTGCTCCACTGTCTTTTTAAACTCCATACACCTTCACTAGAATCATTTGGATGATTTCAGCCCTGGAATTCACAGTCTTTACTGCACTAAAGGTAAAAAGTAGCTGTTAACTTGAAAACTACCGCTTTGTGGCATCACAAGATGGAACAGAGCATTTTGAATTTTGGAGATATAGACAGACTAATAATAAAGTGTTACTCAAACATGTGTGAATGAAACAAAACACGACTCCAGGTATGTTTTTGATGAGGTAACAGTATTCTCACATGGCTCAAAACTCACAAGAATTCATTTTGTGTAATATGGGACCTTCAAAATGAACTAGTTCTGTTTTTCACAATTTTAAGACCACAAGAATGCATAATATGTTTTTAAAGCCTTATCATGCGAAACTGTTTCTTTTGCAGCAAATGACTTTAAAAAGCAAGTCTTAAACAGATAAGCCCAGATGAACAAGAGTGCGCTGTGATTGCCGGGGGGGCGATAAACACAAGCGGATTAACATAGCGACTTGCTCCTAAACAATTTACGCGTTTATAGAAGAAACGGCTACAGGTAGTCCTCTTTAATGCATGTACGAGCTTCCACTGTCTCCACAATGAATAAAACATCTGCTAATTTACATGAGGTATAGCTAAGAATACGCTTGCATCTTACACTTTGATCTAATACCCAAGAGACAAGGGACAGACTCGAAACATTTGTGATTTGGAATGTAAAAATTTAAACGGTAAATAATACAAATGTGCTTTAAAATCTAATAGAAAAGCTCTATGCATGGAAATGGGGGCGGCGGCTGGTAGATAGGAAGTCAGAGATGGGAAAATCAAGTTAATGTTACAATGAGTGGCATTATTATTAGCATACGAGCAACGAAACAATGGAGGAGAAAAAAAACCAAACAAAAAAAACATTTGTACTTTGTTTAAATGCAGACAAGACAATGATTTTGAACTGGCACTGGCTACTTCCTGGTCCTTATTACATTAAAACAGACGCAGACAGACACAAAAGCTCCGCATCAGCAAGTATTATGGAAATGGTACGTATTTTTAAAACACTTAAAGCTAGCCACAGTCAGGCGCCATTGCACAAGTGAAATTGTATTGTCTAGTCTCACGGCGAGGTCCCGGTGCAAGTAAAGGGACGTAAGTGTGTCCGTGAGTGTAATGTGAGCGTATAAACGTAACTCATTTGGACATTTACAAAGACAATGGCGGCTCCACTGAACACTGCTGATCTATGGGGCTAATACCTACAGAGCTAGCAAACCATATTTCTACAGAAGCTAAGTCTATTCGAAAGGCTTATACTGTACTTACTCATGAGGATGTCCAGAAGGGTGCATGCTTAGACTCTTTGTCCTTTGGTGGGTAAAGAAGAAGATTATAAAGCAATTTTTGAGAGAATTAAAAGCGCACTGTGTAACTTTTTAAGTGGGGGTCTCCATGGAGATGTCAAACTTATCTATCAGCCTCCCTCTGCCTGTCAGGTCCTCTCAGTGTTTAATGTAGACTGGAACCCACCTCTTCTCCCTGGCATTTAATACGAGCTAGACAGGAGATCTTGGTGTTTTATTGTTCCTATGTATCGTGTGTGTGTGTATATTTGTTTTTTGTCGACTTTTATGTGAAGCACTTTGGTCAGTTGAAGTTGTTTTAAATAGAAAGTTGTTATAGAAATAAACTGGAATTGTATCTTGCATTTAGTCACTTACAGATGTTTTTATTGTTCAGAAGTGCTTAAAAAAAACATTCATTCTTGTTGTGAGCTGGGCCGCGTCTCCGTTGAGATAGGAAAAGAGATAGGAAAGTTTAATGCCGTACTGATGACCATTCTGGGTAAAGCGATAACATCTCCATGGAAACAATCAGGTGGTAAAGTCTCCACCAGAAAAGTTACATAGTGCATCTTTAAAATAAAAATAGCCAAATCGTTGCTTACTGGTCAGACAAATGTGTGGAATACAATTGGCTCTGTGCACAATAGCGCCTGGCAACCTCACTGTTAGCGTCACTACTTCCTGTTCATTTTTATCTCTATGATGTTTTTGCCGAGTCACGTTAAAATGAATAAATGTTTAAAGATGAGGCAGTGGACAGGGACTTGAGGATGTCTCTGAGATCATGTTAAACACTAAACAAATGAGGTGATAACGCTTCTGTGCTTTGTCTCTCAATTCTAACGCTAATGCTAATTTTGAGGAGTGACAAATATTAAAATAACACCTCAAACTGAAGTAATCTACATATAAAAACAATGGGGTAATCTTTACAATAATCAATTTCAATATCTTGTTTATTTTATATTTTATGCTTTTAATAAAAGTTAGCATTAGCTTTGAGACACAGTGAGCTAGCTAGCATGCTGCTGTACAGGGAGCCTATTACAGCACTTGAAAACAAGGCTTGAAATCTTCTAACCATTTGCTTGTGTAGTTTCACTGTTGACATTTATATCTCTGCCTGCCCTGTGAGGCAACTGCTGTTCAGATACTGGGCTATACAAAAGCAAAAACTGAAACTGAATGGAGTACAAGGTTGGGGGTGCGATTCCAGCTCCCACAGATGAATACTGTTATTAACCCACCTCGTCTACGTACACTGGTGTCTGAATATGTGTGTGAATGAGTGAGTGGTTCCTTGATGTAAAGCGCTTTGAGTGTCTTGAAGACGGAAAAGCTCTGTATATATAAAACAACTTAAGAAAATCCCATTTACCAAAGTTCGGAATATAATGTTTGTAAGATTGAACTATAACAGGCTTTAGCAAACTCCATAGTAACAGCCGTATGACAAGTTCCAGAATGATTAAGTGCTTTCTTCTTTCTAATTTACACAGTTTACGCTCACATGCCAAGAATCCATTAAACTCACATGGATGCGAAAACATCTATATGCAAATCAAATCAGGCAAATACTGCAGAAGTGGAAAATCACTGTAGGAATAAATTATGTGCAAATGATCTAAAAACAAAATGGCTAATTTGGCCTGTGGATAGATAGATACTCACCAGCTTGGCTTTGTTGACACACTGCAGGTAGAGGGCTGCGATGTTGGAGCAATTTAAGGTTTTTCCCGAGTTATCCCGGTAACACGCGAGGATCTGCTGCTGTAGGTCGGCACAAATGGGGGAGCTTTCGAACCGCCTGCCGAGGTGAGAAGAGGAGGAAAGGGTTTTAAAATGTGCAAATATGCCTAGAAATAAGCAACCAGCAGGGGGCAAGAGTGCAAAGAGAGGCAACATAAAACAGTGTGATTGATAAATTTGTTAGGAGACGGTAAGAGCCAAGATTGGACCGAAAATGAAGGCGTTAAAATGGAGGACTTTGATGCAGATGGATGGGAGAATAAAAACGAAGCACTTTTGAGATCAGGTTCATTTTAGGAGAGCGAACCAAGTCCAAACTGGACGCGTTTCTTTTGATCCCACTCCAAAACAACTTAACACGCAGTAGGTGACTTCTGTAGCAGCCTGGTAAAAGCTTTCAGTGGGAAATAAATAAATAACTAAAACTCAAAACACGAAGATCTCATGTTTGCAGCAAAATATGAAAAACTGACTAAACATTCATAATTGGCAGGGAAAACTTGAAAAGGCAACCTGGATTCAAAAACGTGAATGCACACATGGCATCAACAGCTTTGACCGTTAAAATTTTATTATTATTATTTTATTTTTTTTAATTAACATAATATTTAAACCAAGTACACATATATTGCATAAGCAGCGCTCAAGGTCAAAATATGTTCGCTGTCTGCATCCAATTATAAAATGTTTTATTGTCTGTTAATCAGGAAGTGTGTGTTAGCATGCTAGTTGTCGTTAGCTTTACAGTCATGGTCCAAAACCCCACACTGGTTTCAGAGAGTTGTGAAAAGGGCTTATAAACTCATCGTGGTGAATAATTAGAATGTTCTGAATGCATAAGGTAAGTGAGGAATAACTCTGGACCACTGCAAACCGTTTAAAATGAACTAGCTCTGTTTTTCACGTAGCTGACACCATTAGGCTAATTTACAGGTCAGCTCTGTGAAGAGGCGGACTCTGTCACAGTAAGAATGATTATATTTTTGAGCAATAAAAACACCTGAGTATACACCAGTGTTTACAGTGATGGGTTTTAAACTCATCTCCTGTTGAAACGAGGGGCTGAGTGAAAGAGTGAGTCTAAAGGTTTAACGTAGAGGCTGAAGTCTGCATGTAGATTATATCTCCATAATCCAGTACAAACAAAGGCTGCTTGCTCCATTTCTTTTCTGTAATTCAATGGGACATAACTTTTGTTTCTATAATAAAAAGATCATTTTGATTTTAAACTGTTATATAATTCCGAGATAGGCATTTTAAAGGATACGTTTTCGTTAAGCTAAAATTCAAGATATTTCTAGGTGGTGACTCTTTCAGTCAATGTACCATTTAGTGTATTTGCAGTTTGCACGTCACGTACGTGTTTTTTTGGGGGGGGTTTTTTGTTTTAATTGTATACTTAGTTTTATTTGCATTCAATGATAATTTAAGATTTTTTAGGGAATTCTGGATTTCATTAAAATCTTATGGTCAAAAATAATCAACTCCAGGAACACATCCAGAAAGCTATGTTTTGATACAAGTTTGTGTCAATTTAAGGTAACTCTGTCTAAAGAACATATCAATATTTTTGGGTGAATTTGGTCTCAAAATACTAAAATGGACGACGCGCTATGCCCAGACTATATAGTACCACATTGTAGCCTTCACTATAATTGTCAGCAGTGGGGTCAAAGGTCAGTGTTGTCCGAACAGTCAACATAATGATCATGCAAATGTGCACAACCCAGGACAGAAACGCCAATAGGTTCTGCAAACCGAACAGGGCAAGCTCCAACTTAAACCTATAAAACACACACCGTTTTATGTTTTTTTATTACATTACAACAGACTAATAATGCAGGTTTACTCAAACGCGTGTGAATGAAACAAAACACAACTCCACGTATGTTTTTCATGAGGTGACAATATTGTAACATGGCTCAAGCTCAAAAGAGTCAATTTTTGCGCAATATAGGGTTTTAAAATCCCGGCAGAATACACCATAGATTCTGCTAACATCCATCCAAACTAAAGAACTGAAATGCAGAGTAGGACAATTTTGAAACAGGCACCGTGCAAACGCCTTCCTCGACACAATTGGATGGGAGCGGTGATGAGGTTAAAATTACCAGCGTTCACGAGTGGATTCTTCAGGTTAATTAGCTGCACTTCCTGAAAGCCCTTCACAAAGAGCTCAGAGAAAAGACCGCAGCACAATATTGATCGCTCTACCTGGTACCAGCCAATCCATTCATTGATTTTAAGTGTCTTTGTGAGTGCGGCTGGTGTCAACAATTTACATACTGAAGAGCTGTCACCTTGTACTGGCCCGAGTGCCGTTTTAGTGTTGTAGAAGACTGGGATGTTTAGCCCGTGAATGCTAATGTGATTGGTTATAGGCTATCCATGACTAGCCGAGCGCTCCGTCCTTCTTTGAGGTCAGTGGCGTTCCTCCATCTTGGAAAGGTTTGGTCTGGCTCCTGTGGCTCAGAGAACAGACTTTAAAGCAGCTCTGCTTGTTACAAGTCTCTCCATGAACAAGCACCAAAGTACATCTCCCACATGTTAGTGCCATATGAACCGGCCTCCTGCTGGGGCCCAGAGTCAGGACTTAACCAGGACTAAACCAGGACTAAACATGGGGAATCAGTGTTTCAGTTTTATGCGGCTAAAACCTGGAACAGTCTTCCTGAAGATGTGAGACAGGCCTCTACTTTGACAATGTTTAAATCCAGGCTCCAAACGGTTCTATTTATCTGTGCATATGGCTGAGAGGTTTTTATTCTGCACTCTTCTTTTTTAATGCTGATTTTATGATGATTATTTATGTTTTGATTTGTTTGTATTGTGATTTTAATGTCTTTCTTATTCTGTAAAGCACTTTGAATTACTTCGTGTACAATTTGTGCTATACACATAAACTTAACCTGCCTTGCCTTTGGATGCAGATGTTGGAGATGTTAATGCTAAGCTAAGTAAACATTATGGTTTGGACGGTTTAGTTTGTAAGTCAAAGTTATCCAACAATATTTTTACTTGCTACAGCTACAAGGTTTTATATTGGCTTCTTTTCAGACAATTAACTGACCAAAAGTAGCGAATATAATATCTGTATGTTTTTATTAACTTTTTATGTGAAGCACTTTGGTCAGCTGAAGTTGGTTTTAAATGTGCTATAGAAATAAAATTGAATTGAATGTAATTTTGTAATGTATTTTTTTTTATATAGTTAGTGGGCCAAGTGTATTTTAAAATGTGTTTTCATTGTATATTTTATGACTTTCAATGTATTTTACATATTTTGAGCAACATTATCTTGTCTTATGGGGTATGCTTTTCTCTTATTAAGTTGCTAAGTCCAGAATGTACAATTTATATTCTCTTACTAATGGCAGATAACTTTGATTTAAATTACAAAAATGTCACCACAAATGAATGGAAGAAATACAGTTTAAACTTCAAATAGTATTTAATAGAATTTATAAAAACCCATATTACGCTATTTTCTGATCTATATTATAATGTTTCCTCATCACAAACAGACCTGGAGTTGTGTTTTGTTCCATTCACACATGTTTAACACACAAACCCTGCATATTTAGGCCTTAATACAGAAACAGGCACTGAAAAAGGCATTGTTCAAGTATAACTGTCAAAATATTGAAAAAACAAGGCTTGCTCCCAACAGGACCCATGCTGCTTTCATACCATTTTAACGAATGTAGTCATCCCTGTTTTGCAGCGAAGCAGTTTTAAATGTGACTTTCTCCATAAGATGTATTCTATAGTCTGGGCCCGAGCCAATCAAAGCACAGGGACATCCCAGCAGCACTGTGGCCATTCTGTATATTAACTGCTTTTGTCTGTCTCCTCACACACTCCATAAAGATCTGTAATGACGACACATCCACATGCTACGGCTATTATGCTAATGGCAGTGTCATCGTTTTGTTCACACCAGTGCCCAGGACACTCCATCTGCCCTGTGTGTGTGTGTGTGTGTGTGTGTGTGTGTGTGTGCACGCGTGTGTGTGTGAATGAAAGGGATTGTAACCGTCAGCAAATCTGCAGATCTCAAAGGAGCATTGGGGCAGGAGCTCGGCCCCCCTTAGCCTGAATCAGATGTTTGATTTGCCCCCTGGAGTGAAAAATTACCCCCAGTTGGATACAAAGCAGAGGGATTGGTTGCACGGGTCATTACCCACAGTGCAATGCAGCAGGAAGCGGGTGCAATGTGGGTGTACATATGTGTATAGACAGGCGCATGGTCAAATTAGTTAAATCTATAGTCCTTGTGAGAGAGGGTCAGTGGCAATCTGTTTTTAAAGGAGTGGCAGTATTAGAAGCAGGTGAATAATGAAATTCAACTCCTGCTTTGCCTTTAGTTGCTTATTTATTCTATGGGCTGCTGCAGCAAATCATTAGCATCTAATGATACTGATTTGGTAAACAGCTCAGCAGAACCCAAGGTAACAATAGAAATACTAAATTCTTGTTATAGGAATTAGGGATGTTCCGATCTGATCCTCTAGGTATTTTTCGGCTTGGATTGGATTCGGTGAATAGTTCAGGGCTATACAGCGAATAGTTTCCTCTGCGTGTCATTGCTAAAGCTGCAGGTAGCACCCAGAGCAGCTTAAACACAGACTGAGGAGGCTTTAAAACAGCTAAAACATTATTAATGACAGAGATGGTATTTGTTTTACCTCTGCGATGTCGTCACAGAGCCTTAAGAGTGGAAACCAAACTTTGGACAAATCGGGTGGAGGAGGAGGTGGAGGAGCAGAGCTGAGTGTGCTAACCTGTTCACATATGTGAAGTCACCATGTGCATTTTTTTTTCTATTTACATGGAGAAAAGCAGGACAACCTGGTCAAGTTACAGGTCCGATCGGCTTATCCAAAAATGACCCACCTTATCACTCTCCACAGAGGCAGTGACGATGAATTGTAAACTAATGAAGTACAGATTTTGTGCCAGATGCCCTTCCTGACACAACACAAAGTT
>KN474028.1:68530-80588 GCA_000787095.1 Periophthalmodon schlosseri | reverse complement strand
AGTTGTGTCAGGAAGGGCATCTGGCACAGCGGAACAAGACGAACAATCTAACTTCCCTGTCCACAAATGCACAAAGTTCTGACCTTCTGCACATTTTCACCAGCAAATAGTAACAAATATCGCGAGAATCCATCCTGCTGTGCAAGGTTAGGCCTCCTCCAGGCCAGATAAGTCAGGTTTGTGGAGATGCAAGCCCTCTCACAGTAAGGACGCACGTGTGCACCCGTGTGCTTTTATAGACGAGGTAATCAGCAGCGTGAGAACTGCGAATTGATATGACCACAGATCCTGGCATGTGTGCTGTGACCAAGCCCCTGAGCCACCCTGCAGCACTACATTACATTATACTGTCCAAACAGTGAGTGACTTCTTCTGGTTTAAATTCAGTACAAATCACTGGACTTTTCCCTGACACATGCCGGCGTTCCGAGCTGTTTTGTGTGAGCTGGGATTCAGTCGTTCCCTGGAAGGCATGACAAGACCATCCCTCTGCGTGGTGGTATTGAGCGATGACAGGAGCGCGGGCACAAATCGCTACCGTCCTTTTTCTATGGATCCCTGGGCGCGTTCATTACAGCGCCTGTGGGCACCTAAAGGGAGAGCCAGGCACACACTCACTAATGACTTTCTTAAGCATTCGCGTTAATGCCAGGTGCATCCCGCTGATACAAACCACAGTGTTTATCACCAGTAATGGCCTCTGAGAATGAGAGGGGGGGCAGAGGGAGGAGAAGAGGGTGGGAGGGAAGAAGGAGGGAGGGAAGAGAGAGGGGGAGAGAAGGGGAGAGGGGAGGGAGAAAAAGAGAGAGAGAAAAACAAAGAGTGGGTCAAAGTAGAAAATGAGGGACTGGGGTTGACAGAGAGAAGAGAGTCAGAGGGAAGGAAGGGAGGAAGAGAGGGAGAGAAGAGAAAAGAGAGAGGGAGAGTGGGAGGAAGAGAGGGAGGGATAGAGAGAGGGTGAGAGAGAGCAAATGAGTGAGAGGGAGGGAGAAGAGAAGGTGAGAGAGAGGAGAGTGTGTGAGAGAGGAGAGGGAAGAAAGGCAGGGAGGGAGGGACAGAGAAAGGGTGAGAGGGAGAGGAGAAAGAGAGGGTGACTGAATGAGAAAGAGAGAGAGGGAGGGAAGGCAGATAAGAGAGGAGGGAGAGAGGAAGAGAAAAGGGAGAGAGGGAGCAATGAAAGCGAAAAGAGAGGAAAAGGTGAGAGAGAGTGAGTGAGAGAGAGACAGAGTCTGGTTAACCTTCCTTTAACATTATAAAAGCATTTATAGCGTCATATCTTACTAGAGAAAAACACACTTGCAGCTAAGGTAAGGGTTCAATCCCCACTACTGGTAATGCATACTCTCATTGTGCCATTAAGCCAATTAAACAAATAAATTAAAAACTTAAAAAAACAGAAAAAAACAAAACAAAAACACCCTCTTGTTTAACTTCCTTTAACATTACAACGCTTTAAAACTCCATATCTCAGCAGACCAAACCTACACGTGTGCAGGTGTAGCAGAGCGGCAGTATTCTCCCCGCTCTGGCTCCTCCGCTGCAGGGCTGGGGCCGGGGCCGAGTTAATCATGAGGACAATAACTCTGTCACACACACTCGGAGGTGGAGCGCCGCATCCTCCATCATCTATCATTAAGATTAACATTAAGTTCCTGCTGCCAGACTCCGGGCTGCTTTAGAGCCACTACAGAGCTTTCACTATAGCGCCGTCTCTGGCACTCCGGCTGCTTTATGTAAGGGATGTGATGCTGCTGACTAATTGTAAGCACTATAGAAGAGAAGAGGAGGAGGACAAATTTGGACCTGGAGGTATTTTTTGATGTAAGGCTTTGTAAGTCGTCATAGATACTGCAATAATCTAGATCTTGCAATGTACTTTAAACAGTAGCTCAGTTAGTAGAGCGTTTCCCCACTGATCCGAGGGTCGGCGGTGTGAATCCCGCTCTCGACGTAAACATCCAGCTCCCACAGACGAATGTTGCCGTTGTGTCCTTGGGCAAGACACTTCCCCCCACTGTCCGCGTAGACTGGTGTGTGGATGTGTGTGTGAATGAGTGATTCCTCGATGTAAAGTGCTTTGAGTGTCGTGAAGGCGGAAAATATATAAAAATCTGACCAATTAACCAAGATGCAATATGTAAATTTACACCACCTGCTTGACACAAAAATGTTATTGTCTTGTCTGGAATCTTTAAAAAAAATCCCTTAAAAATACATTCATTGTTATTGTAAACGGAGTTGCCTCTCCATGGATCTGACCTCTAACCTGGGCAGCATGATGGCATCACCTGCTTCTCTCCATGGAGATGGATAGTTTTAATGTCACAGAGTGGAATATTCCAAGCAAAGCAAAAACATCACCATGGAGACAGGTGGGAGACCCAGGTAGTGAACCATCCACCATTTTGCATGTATTTCTACTGTTGTTCTTGTACTTTGGCGTTGCAACAATGAAATCTCCCTTATCGCTCTCTCATCTTATCAACATGCACAAGATCTGGAGAAGGGAACCAAGTCACTACAATGTGGTCACCCTATGCCCCTCACAAGATGCCCGAGCAGCACTGAAGGATGGGTCAAATGCAGAGGGGATGGGTAAGATATGAAGCTCTAAATGCTTTTATAATGTTAAAGGACTGTAAACTAGACTCTCACTCACGCTCCATCTTTCTTTTCTCCCTCTCACCCTCTCTCTGTCCCTCACTCTCTCCCTTTTCTCTTCCTTTCACCCCCTCTGTCTTTCTTCTCTCTCTCTGCCCTTCTTTCTCGCTCTGTCTTTCTTCTCTGTCTTTATTCTCTCTCTCTGCCCTTGTCTCTCTCTCTCTTTCTTCTCTCTCTATTCTCTGCTTTTCTTCTTGTTCTTATCTGCCTTTCTTCTCTCTCCCTGCCTTTCTTCTCTCTCTGCCCTTCTTTCTCTCTCCCTCTCTCTGTTTTTCTTCTCTCTCCTCTGCCTTTCTTCTCTCTCTGTCTTTCTTCTCTCTCTGCTCTTGTCTTCTCTCTCTCTTCTCTGCCTTCTCTCATTCTTATCTGCCTTTCTTCTCTCTCTCTGCCTTTCTTCTCTCTCTTTGCCTTTCTTCTCTCTCTCTGCCCTTCTCTCTCCGCTCTTCTTTCTCTAGTCCTCTCTCTGTTTTTCTTCTCTCTCTCTCTCTTCTCTGCCTTTCTTCTCTCTCTTTGCCTTTCTTCTCTCTCTCTACCCTTCTCTCTCTGCTCTTCTTTCTCTATCCCTCTCTCTCTGTTTTTCTTCTCTCTCTCTCTTCTCTGCCTTTCTTCTCTATCCCTGCCTTTCTTCTTTCTCTGCCTTTCTTCTCTTTCTCTCCCTCTCTCTGCCTTTCTTATCTCTCTCTCTCTCACTCACTCACTCTGTCTCTCCTTCTCTCTCACTCACTCACTCACTCACTCACTCTGTCTCTCCTCTCTCTCTCACTCACGCACCCTCTTTCTTCCCTCTCTCCTTCTCTCTCTGTCCCTCCCTCTCTCCCTTTTTTCTCTTCATCTCCTCTCCTCTCTTGAAGGACGGGTCAAACAGAGAACTCACAGAGAATTTTCAATAGAGCCATAATAGGGTAACAATCAGTACAGATGATAACATTTTGTATGCAAAGTGTGGCACATTTTAAAATATATTCAACTTACCAATTAAAGACATTACATATTGTTGTTTATATTGTATTAAACACACAGAAATCTGCAAACAGTGAGACTTCAGAAGCTCACTAACAAACATAGTAAAGCATAAGCATAACTATTTTCGAATGATACACACGAAACTAAAAAATGAAGGAGCGATTTCACATTTTTTCGTTCGCGTGTCATTTTGAGTCCTTACAAACCGACCAGCGAGCATTTATCTGGGCTGTATGTAAGGGGATGTGCAGATCACTCAAGATTCAGCCCCAAATGTGATGAAGCTGTGTTATAAATGGCAACACGTGAACACAAATCAAACCGGTGCCATGGGTTCGAAGAGCGCTATAAAAATCTCACCTCAATCTCTCACGTTCCTCACCCTGCCCCCATGTTTATTCCCTTTAGTTCCTTCTGGACGTATTTATAGAGGGGGTTTTCTACTTCTATGGGGTATTAACTGCTACCACATAACATATTTAGATCACCACGTTGCCTTTTATTGTTTCAAAAATGCTATATTCGCCCAAAACAACATATTAGCATATCTCCGTGCTAAGTCACTTCCCCACAACACAAACGGCTGCACATCGCATCAGGTTTGTGAAGTTGTAGTGTTTTGTATCATGCTTGTGCTTATATTCATGGAAAATTGCAGTGTGGGAGCATGGGCGACGTAGGCTTGTGGGCGGAGCTTTGGACAGGTTCGTACTGCTAACCATAAGGAGAGTTCGAAAAGTGACCGGGAGAGATCGCTAGATCACTCAGACATGCATGGATGACATATAAAACTTCTACAGGCATGTTTTTGATGAGGGAACAAAGCTCAAAAAAGTCGATTTTGCGTAATACCTTCTCTTTAATGAAACTAGAGCAATTTGAACACGTAAGACATGAAGCTGTTTATTATATGTGTGAATGTCTGTCGCAAAATGGAGAGAAAAATCCAGAAATTATAATGATATATGGTGACTTTGTGTGTAAACGTGTATTTACTTTATTTTAATGCATCCCTTTATTTTATTTTTAATCATAGTTTAGATGTACTATTATTATTTCAAGTTATTATCTCCACTATGTATGTGTAGTATCGCCATAAAGTGATTGGTATTGTATTGAACCATGGCCTGTAATTCCTAACTCAAACCCTAACCCAACTTCCATTTGTGTGCTTTTCACTTTCAATCCTTACTCCCCAAGAGATGCCAGGTATATCTAATAAGTCTACAGGTGCAATTTGAACAAATAGAGGCACGTAGGCGGAGTTAGTTAGCGGGTAAGTATTTGCTGTATCGTTTTCGGACCAGGCTGTTGCTCTCAGACTCTGCGACGACCTCCCGCTCTCCTTGCGTTCACTGGAGTCTGCTGATTGTTGATATTGACTCTGTTGTAATCGTGTTATTTTTATGAGTTTTAACTTCTTGTTGTGAAGCACTTTGTGACTTCCTTGTCTGTGAAAGTTGCTGTATAACTACATTTTGCTTGCTTGATTTGTCACATTGTGGGGACCAAAATCACTCAATACACACGAACCTTCCTACCTTATGGGGACAAAAATCTGGTCCCCATAACGCAAGTCCTCTATTATTAACTCAGCAACAAGGTGTGAAGTTCAGATATGGGTTAAAATAGGTTAAGGTTAGGGTTTAAGTTAAGGTTTGGCAAGTAGTAACTATGGTTAAGGTTAGGATCAGTCTCCGGGGAATGAATGTAAAGCAATGCAATGTCCCCAAAAAGCATGGAAACCCAGTATGTGCGTGCGTGTGTGTGTTCCACCCATTGACAGTAAATCTTATTGTGTCACCCTTTGCCATCAGCGCCGCTCTAAAGGTCTCTATCAAAACAACCCATTCATCCCAACCCCCTTCACAAACCATCATAGAAGACCCCACGCTGTCCATATCTCCGCTAATGGAGAGAGATGCGTCACTGTACAGCAGCTGACGAGCCAAAGACACACACAGACTAAATACTCAAGCAGAAACAGGTGTAAACATAGCCAAACATCTGACTGGCATGTTGTGTGGTGGTTTTTCTTCTTCTAAAGATTTGAAATGATGTACGGGAGAGGTATGTCCCCTTTAATGAGTAATAAAGAATACAGATTGCTTCCTGGCCTCAAATGAAATCGCAAATGTCCCTCTGTGAGTTTTATATTGTCTGAAGCAATATTTCCAACAGAACAGCAAATTCTAAAGGGTTGGAGATATATTAAAAAAATAAATAAATACTAGTATTATTTACAAGTTGTAAAAGACCTTAGTCAAATATAATGTGGATGTTCTTAATGACATGTTGGTTTGGTTGTATCACTTAACTTAACTTTGTCACACAATACATTTATATAGTAAGAGCGGGGGAATGTATTGCGCAAAGAATCATTATCAAATCAAATGCCAAGAAATGACCCTAGAGCCATTTCAAAAGTTTAAAAAAGCATTTGAAAAAAAGACACAAACAGGAAGCGATGATGGGATTAAGCTACTGCTACCCCTAACAATATGGCAAGCGAAGTACTTAATATATAAACGTATTTTTGGTTGAATTCGTTAGGGAAAATTACACAAGTATGTAGCTTGTAGTTATTTCATAATTGTTGTTTTTTTAAAGACCCTGTACCAAAAAATGTGTCTTGCCCCAGTATAGATACAGTTGAAACCAGAAGTTTACAGCCACTATATAAAAAGAAACATGCGCTTTTTTTCTCACTGTCTGACATGAAATCAGACTAAACGTTTCCTGTTTTAGGTGAGTTAGGATTTCCAAAATTATTTCTATTTGCTAAATGCCAGAATAATGAGAGAAGGATTTTTTAGACAATTTTTCCTTACTGTATTCAAAGTCAGAAGTTTACATACAGTATATTGCATGGTCAGCTCTTGAGGTCAAAATATGTCCGCTGTGTACTGCCTGCATCTAATTAGAAAGCATTTTACTGTCAGGTAATCAGGAAGTATACGTTAGCATGTTGTTAGTTGTTAGCTTTACTGCAAAACTCATCATGGTGAGTAACTAGGATGCTCTGAATGCATAAGGTAAGTAAGGAATAACTTTGGACCACTGCAAACGGTTTTAAGATGAACTAGTTCTGTTTCTCATGTAAAAATCAGGTACAGTGCCTTTAAGTAGCTTTAAACAAACAAAAACACATCTATTCTCCTAAAAACAATTACTCACTTGCAGTTTTCATAATTATTATGTATTACTTAGTTTGCCAGAACCCTAGACTCCATGTTTCAGCATTAGGTTCTCCATACATCTCTATGCATGTTTAACCAGTGCACTATGCAAAAGTATTGATATTCATTTTTCACAGCAGAGCATATCGAGCGTGACGTCCATCTTGTGTAATGACATAAAGGCCGGCTCTAAAATGGTGTCCATAGATCTGCGTTAAAGAATGAGCGCTCCCAGACTGGAACAAAGTGCAGGAGATATGGAAGCAAACACGTACATTCGTCATCGTTTTACATGTATTATCAGGAACACAAGACATACTGCCAACATGGAGGACAGGGCTTTAAGCAAATCAGTCCAGACAAACATGATGGGATTTACATTACAACAGTATGAGCCAGTTCTATAAGCTTCAGAAATGTGCTACAGTAGCTCAGGATATTTATGAACACTACAATATATGGAGAGGCAGTAGCGCAGTTGGTAGTAATTTGTCTTTAAAGCAGGCCTATTCCGCAAAATGGACCTTTCAGAGCTTTTAAACATGTTATAGTCGTTTCTTCTCATTTACCCTCACGAAGCTGTATTTGGAGTGATTCGTGCATGTTTGATCAATCTTCAATCGCTTATTTTCAAGCCGCCATATTGCCGATCAATCCTCGCTTTCACCGCAAGGAACCACTCATCCATTCACACGCACACACTCATACACCAGAGCACGCAGCCACTAGAGGACAAGGTGGGTTAAGTGTCTTGCCCGAGGACACAACAACAGCTGACAACAACCTGTGTCGGTGGATCTGACCGCTCAATCAATGATGTCTATGTCGAGAGCGGGATTCGAACTGCTCTCTACCAACTGAGCTACTGTTGACGTCACAAGATGTCCACAAAACGCTTTTCAGATACGAAATGTAAACTAAAAACACGTGATTATTGATCAACTTTATATCGAGAACATAAATACAATTGGATACGCATTTGAGGAACACGGTAAAACCAAAATCCAAAGCTCACATCTCCGCAAAGCTTTTCATGAGCCATTGTTTTTCTAATTGCTCTGCTGTCGTCCACCCCCACCTCCCATAGGCACAAAACATTCCCAGACTATCTTATATCCATGGGTCAGTTTAGATTACCAAGCCTGCCTCCAGATTGAGTTCCCAATCACCAACTTGTCTATTTGTCATCATTTGGGTCCACTTAAGGGTTAATAGGGTTAAGGGGAGGGGGCCGATCCCCTTTTAAAAAGCCTTCATGTTGGCTTTAGTTAAGGCAGGCGTCAGTGCAGAGAGAGGCAAATAAATACAAATGATCCAGTTAAGGAGAAAAATGGCACACGCTTAAGTCATGCTGTGTTTTAAGAGGGGACCTAAGTGACCCCCCACAGACAAATCCATCAGGGAGAAGAAGAGAACAGATATAAAACATGAGAGGAGGAGGAGAGGAGGAGGAGGAACGAAGAAAAGTATAAAAGAAAATGGCTTTGACAAAGAGAAATGGAAAAACAAGAACAGATTGGAACATGGGCAGTGACGTGAGTGAGTTGAGTGGGAGGCCATCTTGACCCCTCTTGACTCTGAAAATGAAAAAATTATTGTGATTGTGCATTAAGACAGAATGGTCAGTAATAATAATAATAATTTTGAGTTTGTGTGTTTAAGATTTGAAGCAAAACTGCGGCGTTTGTGGATCTTTAGAGACTGATCTTATATAGATCGTGTAGTAGGTGTTACCGTATGTTAGCTATGTAGCGTGTGGGAAGTGGGATAAAATCAAACGGAAAAACAAATCATAACATTGACTTGTGGTACTGCTTTGCAGGTTTGGATCTAAAAATAACGCTTTCAAAAAGTTTTTTCAGTCTTTTCAATATTATAAATGGTAGTCTGATACGTATCTTGTGTGAGTAGCATTGTCAATGTAATGCTTTTTAATTGGTGGTTGGAGGACCCAAGGCGCAGATTGGCAGCTACCTCTCTGTCAATCTACCCCAGGGCAGCTATGGGCAAATAAACTTACTATTGATGAATGTAACATCTTGAACTTAAAAGGTTCACTATGGAACTTTTCTAGTGTGGGGTACTTTAGAGAGACAAACAGGTGGCAGATCCTGGGAGCACATGGCTAATTGTGCAGAGTAAACAAAGTCTGTGTTAGCGCTGTTGCCGTGTTAGCGATGTTGCCGTGTTAGCTCTCTCTGTAGTTATTTTATCAAGTTCAGTGTCCACACCAAAGGCTAAATGAAGCTATCAAAGAGGAAACACAAAGGTCTTTTCTGTCATTATCAGCGTGTTTTAAGTGTCTACAGAGCCTCCACAGTCTGCACTTAACCTGCTCTGGGCGTTAGCGTTAGCATTAGCCACAGACGTCAACAGCGGCAGTGCTGCATCTACAGGTCCTCATTCTGGAAATTACAGAGTGGTATCAGAGTACTCGCTGATACCGATACCTGAAAAATGTGTGGTATCGGAGCTTCTGCAGATACCAGTATCGCATTAAATCAACCCTTAATAAAACATAATATCACAATAATAACTAAAATTGCTGACAATTTAAAACACTATACCTGTCATGTACGCAAACATTAAAGATATTATGAATAACTTCCCTGTTAAAACAAGTCGGATTTGTAGATTTGTGGATTTGTAGATTGTAGATTTTTTCTGCACAATATGATGGTATATTGGCGATCCTTGCGGGAGATTATCACAATTCAAAACGTACTGCTAACATTTATATGATATTATGGTTTACTGTCTGGTCCCTGAGCTTGTGTAAAAAAAAAAAAATATTGAAAAAATGAAAGATTATCTTAAAAGAAGTGAGTGGATTTTTCTCCCATTTGCAGTACACTTTTCAATGTCACTATATCAAAGCCTAAGTGGACTGTGTGTGCATGTGTGAGAACTGCGCGTCTTTTGCTACAGGCTCAACAAAGCTCTTACGGCCGAAAGAAGAGATTTTAAAGCGGTTATTGACTTCTGTCTCCTCGGCTGACCACCATCTTGTCCCTTGTGCGCGGGTTGCCGTGGCGACAGGATTGAGGTGAGCCCTAACCTGACAGCAGGGTCACACAGCGTTGCTCAGATTGTCCCATGATGCTGGCCCAATTTAACAGTAAATAAGAGATTCTAAACAAGAGGGGCATGTTATATTAGCCTATAGTATATTTGTTTTTTTGTAGACTATTTATGTTTTCTATTTTAATTAGTTGGATATACATAGTTGAGGCAATATTAGTACATGTAATACAAAGTAATTCAAGTCTATGGTATAACATTTCCATATTTTAAAGCTACCATCTGTAATTAGACTGGCCGACCCACCCCTGTTGTATTCTCACACTTTATCACTAGGCACTCTCTACGTTACTGCTACTGCTTTAGCCTGACAGAAGAAGACCAGAGAGCAAAGGTGAGTCTGAACAAAGGCCAGGTGAGGAAAGGAGGGAGGGGCCAGGTAAGTGGAGGAGGGGACAGGTTTCACATACGCCATCTAGTAGCGAAAAACATAAATAAACTTACAGATAGTAGCTTTAAGATTTTTAAAAGGCCCTGAAATTAAAATTACGTTAGAAGCCAAACCCAGTGTTTCAATAGATCCAGATTTAAATCCACAAAATGCCAAAACCATCTCACCATTCTTATTGCATTACTGATGATTGATAATGACAAAATAAATTAGATTTTACATTAGGATATGATGCTCCGAAATAGTATATATCAGCCTTGTTTTAACCAGTCCACACACTAACCTCACAATAAGAAGGTAGATTCCCCAGACCATGCTGGATCTTACTTTGAAGAGCATATTCTCTCTGTGTCTGGGTTGGATTCCTTTGTTTTCATCTCATCAACCCAAAACATGCACAACAGGCTAATGGGTACTCCTCCTGACCGCCATTCTGACTCAAGATCTGCAGACTGCTCCTCTTCCGTTTTAAAGTAAAGCAAGTTTAAAGACCCACTATGTCAGTCACTTACTTGTTGGTGTTATCGGTTTGCCTAAAATGTTCCACAGTATGACTTAAATGCTAATAGGTGTGAAAGCACCCGTTAGGGGCCTGAACGATTATGGAAAATAAGACTCAGGCACAGTTCACACTTAGTACAGTTCAACAGACCTAGCCAACAAACAGAAACTTTAAAGAAACAGGTGTGTTAGTTTCAGTGTGGTTAGCTCCTCTCTTCAGACTGATATAAGGCAGTGTCCAGCAGTAATCTGACTGAGACTGAAGAAGCGGCTTAGACGAGCAGAAAAACGTCTTCACTCTAAAACTTTTGTCCAGTTGACAGATTTTATTTTTCTTTTGCCAAATATGACTTAGACTCAATCGCCATAGAGACCAGCAGCTGATGCCACCAGGTTGAGTATGAGGTCAGTGCAATGTATTATTTAGTAAAACAGATTTGAATTGTGTGGAATGAATGAAAGATAAATTTAATGCCAAATTGTGGAACTTGACAATGCAATTGTGGTGGTGGACAACGTCAAAAAATACCTCAAAATATCACCAATTGGCTGTGTGCATAGCGCCCGGCAACCTCACTGTTAGGGTCACTACTTCCTGTCCAATTGTATCTCTAAGAGGTTTTTGCGGAGACACGCTAAAATGAATAAATATTTAAAACAACAAAATGAAGTGTTCTACATATAAAAATAATTGATAATAATAATTTGAATTTGAATAGATTGTTTATTTTATGTTTTCTGATTTTAATAAAAGTGACTGTTAGCTTTGAGACACAGTGAGCTAGCTAGCATACTGCTGTGCACCTATTATACTCTCAGAAAAACAAAAGAAATCTAGCACGTTCCAGCCCTTAACACCATGACAACCAGCCAACTCAATTACCTCATGTAAGTAATTAAAACTGTGGCTTGTCGCGATTAATCATCAGTAAATCATGATTCCATTACATTTCAGATACGAGAGTTTTTAGTTTGAACAAACAGAAACTTGGCCATATTTACATTTGCTCACAGCAGGTAGGATTCTGCATTAAACGTGTTGAATTGGGTCCAGTGGATTTTCCCTCTTCACCAATGTAACTGATAACAAGTGCCTAAGAGCTTTATGGCACTGCTGCTTCGTTCATATCTGTAATTAAAGTAAATAATGTTACGAAAAATGTAAGGAACTTTAAAGCCTGGCAAATGATACAAGGTGCACGAGTCTAAAAGTTTACTTAGCCTGGCTTCGTGTCAATTTTTTGTAGGCTTTTTATGTAGGCGTAAAGTAATTAATGTTACG
>KN474028.1:43302-68437 GCA_000787095.1 Periophthalmodon schlosseri | reverse complement strand
AGGGAACTTTAAAACTTGGCAAATAATACAAGGTGCACAAATCTAAAAGTTTCGTGTCAATTTATAAAGTGGGATTAAACAACAGCATTTCAAATAGAGCTGCTAAACTGCTTGATGGGGGGAGGAGGGGCGGGGTCTGGGGGTATAAGGAACAGTGTGATTGGTCTAACAGGTCTCCACACTTTAAACTCCGCCCCTTTAGCCAGGTGTTTAATCAAAAACACCTGGCTGTAATCAGGGCAGTCTTGCGTGATGTCACCAACTACTTGAAATTACAAAGGCCACTGAAGACGGCGCACACTTAGATTTACGAGTTTTTGGACCAGAAAGCTGCAAATTTACCAAAAAAATTAGCCAAAAATGACTAAGAACAATAGATAATACTATTAAAACGTCATACCCATAGTTTAGAAGCTGGGTTTTGCGTGTAGTTCCACTTTAATGGTGAACTAGTTTGGTAGGGAAGGTTTCAAAGATGGTCATCTGGTTTTTGCATGAGATGTTTAGACTGCCATGTAGAAGCCATTTTCAATCTGATGGTGCTGGTTTGATTTCCAAAACAGTTTGAGAGAGAATCACCATCTGAACACAACCATTAATATGAAGGATGATTTTTACGGCAGCAACATGTTTCAAAGAAGTTGCAAAGTTCTGCGACAAGTTCATTATAAAAACAGCTGGAGGAGTCTTTTGCAACTCATCACGGTAATTGTCAACATTTGCAGCAGAGATCTGGGTATTAGGAAGATAAGATGTATTGGATGCGTACTCTCCTCAAGACCTCCAGCAACACAAGCAGTACAATTATCACTATAAGGTATTGGAAATAAATCAAGAACACTTTTAATTCACTCATGCAAAAGATAAGAAAAGTCTTCTGGCAGGACTTAGGCAAAGCAACTACAGTCATATCTGCAATAGAAGTAATGGAAGTAAACATATAAACAGCCCAAAAACAGCGTCATACTTGCAGCGTACACACCGCACTTGTTACTAATGCTGCTAACGAAGTGAACACTGTAATCTTATAATGTAATTGTTTGCAATCTCATCAAATGTTCATTAACAGAACATAAACTGCATTTCTAGTGTTTAATGTGTACAAATAACACTTGCCCATTAATTGCCTGGCAAATCCAGACTGATCTCTCTCTGTACTTTTTATACAGATTGATATCAGTCTGGTCCCCACGTCCTCCGCTGCGTCTCAAACCTGGTCAAATGTGATCTTCCAAAAGATTTGTTATTTTTCAGTGACACATGTGAAACGAAGGAGCTCACTGGTCACCTCTGATCTACAAATAAAATCACATCCCTCTAACCTCAGATGAACAGAGTTTACTGCTTCACGCATTGATTCTACAGAAATCCACCATGTTTTTCAGCCCCTGTGATATTTTTTTCCTTTATTTTTTCCAATAGGATGGACACTGCTTTTCCCCAAATGACTACTACACCTGTCAATCACACCCATTTGAAAACGGGGAGATTCACCGGTGACCCTGACTCACATTTTCGTGAAGTATTGAAGGAGTGTGTGTTCTGGATCCCAGGTAAGTCCATTAATATTTTATAGGAAATTATTAAGTTATGACAAAAACAAATAGACAAACAGAGGGGATGTTACTTAACTTAAAATTGGCAGTTTTCAAATTTCTTAATTCAAGTAATAACGTAGACTTCTTTAAGTATGTCTTCTGCATTTGACACATGCTACAGAGTGAGGCAGTAAAGAAAGAAAAAACAAAAGTTTATTTACATCTAGAAACATTTTTGAAGGGTAAATGCAGCACCTCAGTTTTGACAATTTTAAACAAATCTTAGTCTTCATCATTCCTCCAAGTTCCTCATTACCTCATTATTATTATTACCTCATTATTATTGGAAATAATACATTATAACGTTGGCTTCTTAAAGGTCCTTTATTATGCGAAATGGACTCTTGTGAGCTTTAATATATGTTATAATGTTGTTACCTCATCAAAAACATACCTGGAGTTGTGTTTTGTTTCATTCACACAGGTTTGAGTAACACATTATTATTAGTCAAGCTCAAAATGCTCTGTTCCACCTTGTGATGTCATGAAGCAGCAGTTTTCAAGTCAACAGCTACCTTTTACTTTTTGGTCAGAAGAGATTGGCAATTCCAAGCCTGAAATCATCCAAATGATTGAAGTGAAGGTGTATGGAGTTTACAAACACATGTGGAGCACTTCCTGTATTACCACATGACATCACAATGTAGAATAGAGTGTTTTCTTTCTGAGAGAAGAACTCGCCTAAATATGCAGGGTTTGTGTGTTAAACATGTGTGAAAGAAACAAAACACAACTCCAGGCCTGTTTGTGATGAGGAAACAACATTATAACATAGATCAGAAAATAGCGTAATATGGGCCTTTTAACTATGAAAAAATATAAATATAAATAAACTAATCCTAAAAATCCAGCTCCCACTAAACAGGTGAAAGTCCAATAAAACTCCAATCAATATAACAAACATACCAAAAATATTCACCTTAACATTATGACGGGGGAAAGACTTCAATCTTCTTCAACTTTTATATTGCATTTATTATCAACCCGCACATTCAAAGTTGTTATTTATATAGTTTTTCAAGCTAGAAAAATAAACCTGTTGTATCTGTTCTTCTCCCACACAGCGTGCATCGGCGGCAGGCAGTCTGTCAGGGGCGCTCTTTTGACCTCTGCTCCTCCAAACACCGACGTTTTGAAGGAAAAACAATGAACCATTTATATTCAACAAGTTGCGCTCCACGCCTCTCTAGTCCACCTTTCCTCTGCAGGTTTGCGCGTTTGCTGTGGAGAATCGCGCTGACGACGGAGGCTTCTGTTATTGTCGGATGAAATTAAAAAAGATTTATTCACAAGAGCTTAAAAATAAACAAAACAAAAGAATGAGTGTGCAGTAGCCGTGGGGAGCGGTGACAGAGAAGTGGCAGAATAAAATGAAATGGGATTCTCTATGGCCAACTGTGGAGTGGGAAATAAATAGAAGTAATGAAATGTTTTTTGATTGTCAAGATACTAAGAAACATTAGTAAAGGTATAATCCCATCGTTTCAACAGGTGGGATTTGAATGAGGACGGAAGCGCTCATACAAAACTGGTATTGATCATAGGCTATTGATGTCACGGTAATGGTTCAGGGGGAGGTAAATCAATTATTTTAATAGGACTATTGACCGGCTGTGAAATCCGCTATGTTTTTCAGTTCCCTGTGATATTTTTTTCCCCTTTTTCCTCGTAAGCAGCCATGTTTGTTTTGATACAGATGGACCGTGTGTGCTCCTAATCCACCTGACACATGCACTGGTTTAAAACAGCTTTTTCAGACGAGGAAGTGAAGCAGGTTGGACCAGCCTCACAGCCAATCAGCTCTCATCCTAAAGCGTTAAATAGGGCTGCACGCGGCTTCTTATTCCGAGTTTGCGGTCGTTCAAATGTGTTACGATTGTACTGCAAACGGAGCAGTGGTATGATTTAGTCACAAAGTACTGTTTTTACAATAGACTTAAAGGTTCACTATGTAACTTTTCTGGTGGAAGTCCTGCTCGTCTCTGCTTTGACTGTATGGCATTGACCTAACTAATGTTGCATGTATTAAATTGCAGTTTTATTGCTACAAAATACCTTGACAAACACTGATTCGTGCTGTGAGAAGGGTCGCCCTCCACAAGATTATTGCTACAAAATACCTTGACAAACACTGATTCGTGCTGTGAGAAGGGTCGCATCTCCACAGATCTGATCTGTAACTTGGCCTGGTGGAGTCTCCTGGTTGTGTCCATGGAGATAGCGGACTTAAATGGTAAATGGTCACATTTTTATATAACCTTCAAGGCACTGAAAGCGCTTTACATCAAGGAACCACTCACCCATTCACACACACACATTCATACACCAGTGTACACAGACGGGGAGCAAGGTGGGTTAAGTGTCTTGCCCAAGGACACAATGGCAGAATTCATCTGTGGGAGCTGGAATCGCACCGCCAAACTGAGTGTCAGTGGATTCGAACCGACAGCCTTCAGCACTACCAACTGAGCAAACTGTCAAACTGTCGAACCGACAGCCTTCAGCACTACCAACTGAGCCAGTCAAACTACCAATGTCAAACTGTGGAAAATTCTAGGCAAAGCAATAACATCTCCACGGAGACCAGCAGGTGGCAGACCCTCCAGCAGAAAAGTTACACAGTGTACCTT
Source organism: Periophthalmodon schlosseri (assembly GCA_000787095.1). NCBI lineage: Eukaryota > Metazoa > Chordata > Actinopteri > Gobiiformes > Gobiidae > Periophthalmodon > Periophthalmodon schlosseri. Next base: position 64,209 of record KN474028.1, on the reverse strand, counting down.
TAATGGGAGAAGAAACTAAATTTACTCATTTACAAGAGAAAAGTTGTGTAATGCAGCTTTAAAGCACAAGACTACAACACCACCATTTCAGTTTTGGTGTCCTTTTGTGTTTATTATGTCTGCTGTTTTGAATGTGCAAGTCTGTATTTCACTCCAGTATGTGAAAGCTTTGTGCCATCAAATCCAGAGGGACCACTTGGACGGACACAGGGACCGAGCCTGAACAAAGACGCCCCAAAGCCGCAGCAAAGGTTAGCAGTGACAGGGCTTGGATCGTACCACTCTCCTCGTTTCATTCTGTATTCCATCTTCTGGCATAATCTCACATCTATCATTTTCTCCATGCCTGTCAGAGCACATTTCAAAACTTAAGCCCCATTGGGTCACTGCAGAGACTCCACACACACGTCTTTCATATGGATACACAACATGGCCGTATATATGCACCTGTCTCTAAGGACCAGACATCAGTGGTTTTCTGTGTTTACTGACTCTAAAGCAGGACTAAACCAAGGCTGAAGGAGGGAGGGAGGAGGTCAGAATTAGGACTGTTGTTGTCATGGTACTAGGATTTAAAAGTCGATGCTAAGAAAAAGGCTCAGTGCTGATGTTTATACTACAAGGATAATAACAAAACGCCATCTTTTAATACAGTATAATTAGGGCCTAAGCATGAATGGGCGAGGCGTCTCCGTGGAGATGTTGTTGCTTGTCTGGAATGTTATTACAAAAGCAACTTCACCGGAAGACACTTCTGTGTTTAGAAAGAGGGATGTTTGTGTCTCAATGCTAACGCTAATGCTAATTTTGAGGCATAGTAAATATTAAAACAACACCACAAACTGAAGTGTTCTACATATAAAAATAATTGGGTAGTCTTTACTTTAATTAAAGTGAATTTTAGTAGGTTGTTTATTTTATGTTTTATGTATATTTTTTTTTATTTTAATAAAAGTGACTGTTAGCTTTGAGACCATAGACTGTATATGTAAAAGTGGAGCCATCGACTCTCGTTCCAGTTCACTTTACATTGGAAAACTGTTGACCCTTTCTCGCTGTAAATGATCCTGGTATTTTTCATTTCACAATTTTGTAGTAAATCAACATGATCCTGGTATTTTTCATTTCACAATTTTGTCAGTAAATCAAGATATGAACATTAATAACAAATCAGGCAGCTTCTTTCCCCGAGGTTGCTCCTGCTAGCGTTAGCAACAGGTTTGATTGACAGCGTTGCTAAGTGCCCGCTCCCGGCTAAACCAGCGGTGTGGGCGGGAAGGGGCGTTACCTTAAACGGTCTCACTCTGGATTGTCTGTTTGATTGCTATGATACTCGCGGTTGGATTCCTAATATGGAACTTGGCTCGAAATTCGCCCGTCGCTATGGGTGACGTCACACTCACTTAGTCCACTTCTTTAACCAGGTCAAATCAGGTCGAAACCAGGTCTAAAATCTGACTGAACTAGAAATGAACAAAGTCTAAACCAGAACTAAACCAAGATGGACCTCAGTATTTCATAAACTCAGCCTACACAAATAGCAAATATTGCCTTTTACATGTATGTGGTGTAGTAAAGGTCACACGTTTAGCAGTGGACAGCCTGATAACAGCAACGACCTGGATAAACCACTCGTGCAGAATTTGACAGCATATAAATCAGATGCCCTAGCTCCGGTCCGCGTTCCTGTGTGTACGGCTGGGGACTCTTATCTAAAGTGTCAAAGCTAAAGTGAGTAAAAGCCTCGCACCTCTGGGTCCCCGGGAGCCGCTCGAACCTACAGTGCTGTTGTGTTATCGCCGAGATGCTGTTTTTTATGTTATACCACTGTCTTTTGTCTTGGGCTTCCAGTTGTAAATGACACAAATATTTTATAAGGATAATTTTTCATAGACTGGAGTTTGAAAGCAATCCCCCAGCGTTCAAGGTAGTAGCTTATACGGAAGAACTACCGATAGAGACAATGTACACTGTTGAGTCTTTTTCAGTTCAATTCTATTCTATTCAAGTTTATTTCTATAGCACATTTAAAAAACACTTCAGCTGACCAAAGAGCTTCACATAAAAGTCAACAGAACACTTCACAAACATTTTAACTTTGAAAATCTAGTCACCCTACCACGAACATATGCAAGTTTAAAGTTCAAAACTGGGACACACTCGGGTTGGGATGGTTAGCTTCATCCATCCTGTTTTCAACCCATGTATGTGTGTCTGTACTGTTAATGTCAATTATATCTGCACGTTTGAAACTAACCAACTAAATAAAATTGGGAAAGCAACTTGTGTCAGTCATCTGAGGGACTTTGCTTGCATTTTTTTTTGCCTTATGCTCATTTTCAAGCTTGGTTTTCTGTATTTTGGACACAGAAATTACAATATATTCCCCTCTTTACTGTTGACCGGAATTGAGATTGGTCAGAAAAAGGGACACAGACATTTCTTGAATAAAACTGGGATAAATCACTGGTTTTGGATAAATCTTGGACAGGGGACACAGGGCTCAAAGCTGGGACTGTCCCGGGTCAATAGGGACGTCTGCTCACCCTAGTTGGTGGTAAATTAGTATTGCGGGTATCTTCATCATCACAAGACAAACTGAATTTCTGGAAGTATGATTAGATAAAAAATGTTGCCATGGTTACTAGATTTGCCTTTAATCCACTCGGTTAGCCTACATTTTTAAAATATTTTTTTCTTTTCTTCTTTTTAAAATATTTTTTTCTTTTACTGCTGTTCTTGTATTTTGTTGTTTCTTGTATGAAATAAAAAATATTGGTCTAGAATAAGAAAATCAGGAATAAACCACATCCTCTGTATTTTGAGCAAGTCTGCAGTACTTTAATACCTGGTTACATAAACAAAGCTAAACTGGCTCTGTACACAGTAGCACGCTAGCTAGATTGCAGTGTCTCAAAGCTAATGCTAACTTTTATTAAAAGCGTAAAACATAAAATACACAACCTATTAAAATTCAAATTAATTTAAATAAAGACTACCCAATTATTGTATGTGTAGAATACTTCAGTTTGTGGTGTTGTTTTAATATTTATTATGCTTCAAAATCTGCATTAGTGTTAACGTTGACACATAAACATCCCTCCTTCTAAAAACAGAAGTGTCTCTGGTGAAGTATTCATTTTATTTGTGTAGTGTTTAACATGTTGTCAGTGACATCCACCCGCAGCTCCCTGTCCACTGCCTCATCTTTAAATATTTATTCATTTTAGCGTGACTCGGCAAAAACCGGGAAGTAGGAAGTAGTGACGCTAACAGTGAGGTTGGCGGGCGCATAAGTGCACAGAGTCAATTAATTATCAAAACTAGACATAAGAACTTGAGACTAAGCTAGTACATAAAAAGGTTTTGACCAGGTTAAAATATGATTAATATAAATAATTTGGGACCCAACACAGAGCAAATTCTAAACTAGGTAAATAACTATGAAATAAAATAAAAGTAGACATGTTCTAGACAAATTTGTTTCCAATATGTTTCCATAGATCAGTCTAACTGCAGAACATTAAAGGCAAAGCAGTAACATCTCAATGCAGTCTAGCAGTCTGGCCGACCATCCAGCAGGGAAAAGTTACATAGTGCCACTTTAAATTTATATTGTGAAATAAATGCATAGATGATCACTAATAGTTTGTCTTGTGTAAAATAAATTATAAGTGAACTACAGACTCCAAAGAACAGCAGGCCACAGTTCCACACAGCCTTCTGCTATAGCCTCTGTAGTTAACAAATGGAACCTCAGTCTGTGTCGTTGTGTCCATAGGCTCCCATGCCGTCTGCATCATTATGTTGTACAGACCCTGAGTCGCTTTCACTGCGTCCGCCCACACCTTTTTAACTGGAGCGATGGCCACATGTTTCGCAGCACAGCCCTGTCTCTTATAATTCAGTTTCACAGAGAAAACATCATTGCCAAAGGTCTTTTGTTGAGAGACAGGAGGCGCCGCTGTTTACCGTCCAGACCGCACCACAAGGACAAATGCTGATGTGGTCTGAGGACTGGATGTGAGGAGACAGGGTTCAGGTGATAGCATAGCATCTTTAGACAGAAGGTTCTGATTTCTTTAAATGCTATAAATGCTAACACATAAGATATTTAGATCAGCATGTTACCTTTTATTGTTTTGAAATGGCTTTATCAGGGCTGCAAACTGGAAAAAGTCTAACCATTATTATTGTAATTGTACGTTACTGCAGTTATACAGTTAAACCGTGTCAATATGGGGCAAAAAGGGGGTCTGGGGGAAATTATGAACACAATATAAGCAATTGCCAACAAATACTTATACTACAGGGCAAATATGGTTATGTTTTTACTTCCCGATAAATAAAAAATAACAGTAGCTCAGTTGGTAGAGTGCTCCTCCTCTGATATGAAGGTTGGCGGTTCGAACCCGTTCTTGTTTACTTCCCGATAAATAAAAAATAACAGTAGCTCAGTTGGTAGAGTGCTCCTCCTCTGATATGAAGGTTGGCGGTTCGAAACCCGTTCTTGACATAAACATCATTGGTAAAGTAGTCCAGCTCCCACAGATGAATGCTGTTGTTCTGTCCTTGGGCAAGACACTTAACCCAGCTCACCCCCAGTGTCTGCGTACATTTGTGTATGTGACTTTACCAAAACAGTTATAACAGTAAATGGACTCTTCACACAAGACTGGGATCACCACACTGTTTGGGCATTAAAGAACGAGCCGTGTCCCATATAGCCTAGTTTTACCAAAGCAGAATACAGTATAATGTATATATCTATTTGGGTATACACATTCTCTGATCCTGTTCCACCAGACTGGACCAGAGTAAACAAACAGAAAGAAAGTTTCGCTAGAATGAAGGCAAGTTCAATGCTGTTTACACTTAACACAATGTTTACTTACAATAAACTGATTAAACTGTAGCTCGAGTCAAACTGAGAATCGTCATGCTAAAATTAGATACACTTTTGGCATGTAAATTCTACTAAATGTGCTTAAAATTCCATGTTTTTTTAGAGAAACAACATCACGGTAATTAAGTGCATGGAACATTTAAACTAACAACAAGTCAATCAAACTTTCATATGGAGCCGTACTAATGGAGCTGGACTGAGCCTTCGACACAGTATTTTTGCTAACGGCAATTAAACTATCTGAAATAGTAACACCAAATACTGCCACTTTACATCAGATTGTAGGATTATAATTCTATAAAGTTTAAATTGTTTACCACTAGACTCCAATTTGACGACAAACACAACTGACTTCACTTAAAAATTTCATACCAAAATCAGACGCACATTTCAAATTTTAAGCACTTGCCAGTTATTATCAATGTTAAATCAGACCTATTCTGCAAACTGGACTTTTCAGAGCTTTTTAACCATGTTATAGTTGTTTCCTTCTCATTTACCCTCTGAAGTTGTATTTGGAGTGAGTGTGCAGGTTTTTCAGAGCTTTTTAACCATGTTATAGTTGTTTCCTTCTCATTTACCCTCTGAAGTTGTATTTGGAGTGAGTCGTGCAGGTTTGAGTAATCTTTAATTGCTTATATTCAAGACGCCATTTTGCCGATCAACCCCCGTTTTCACCGCCACCGGTACACGCCCACTGTGACGTACGCACTTCGTTCTCCAATTTTATTTTCTTAATCAGTGATACACGTAGGATTCAACAGTGTTGCGTAGTCTTTTTGGTACAAATGAACAAAAATCCACTACTCGCTAGTGTGATGTGCAGCTATCCATAGGAGGCGCCGACAACTTCACGGCTCTTTATTGTGATGTTTACGGCAACATCAGCTCCCATTGGGCACCGCAGTTTGCTAACGTGGAAGTCAGCGGATTTGTTTCTTTTGTTAAGTCGTTTTAGATGAATATTGCGTTTTAAAATGTGCAAATTATAACATGATGATCCACAGGTGTCACAGATTTTAACTAAAGACATATTGTGTTGGTATCTGCTCTACTTTAAGAAATACTGTAACTACCACAGATACGACTTATTCAAACTAACAAGTCTCAATCAAACTTTCATAAAAACAGAAATAGAGCTGTACTAAGCCTTTGACACAGTGTTTTTTGTTTACCATTCAACTTTGAAAACTTATTGCAAAAACAACAGACTTCACTTGGAAATTTCATCCCAAAATCACACGCACATTTTAAATTTTACAAAAAAATCCTGTAACTATCACAGATACTATTTATTCAAACCAACAAATCTCAATCAAAGTTTCATAAAAGCAAAAATGGAGACGTACTGAGTCTTTTCCACACTATAAATCAATTATGTGGCAGTAAATGATAACTCATCCTTACACAGCTCACTAGTGCCCCTTCAGGTCATACTGTCAATTTATTATTTAAAAAAGGAAATACAAACCAAGCTGATTATCAATAAATGAGATTCCAAGCTCCATTTTGATGACTTCTTCCAAAATCTTACTCTTTCACTCCAAAATTAGACGCTCTCTTCAGATTTCATGCACTTCTAAGAGCAGAAATCAGATACTAAGCCTTTGACATGGGATTTTATGATACAAATCCTCTCTTAATGCCTCCATCTTGTGAAAATGATGTTGATGGTGTGGTCTAAATACAGTAACTTTACATCAAATTGTGAGTTTGCAACATAGACTGTATATATAAATGGACATAGCCAACCTGCTAGCTGTCGCGTTCCAAATAGGAAGTGAGCATGGGCGCACTTCCGGCTCCATTTACTCCATTGGCTTCAATCCACTTTGTATTGAAAAACTGTGACCCTTCTCTCTATAACTGCTGCTGTCAGACTCGTCATTTTGGTCTTAAAATGTTTGTATTAACCCGCTCTACATGATCTTGGTGTTTTTAGCCTTCTCTCTGTAACTGCTCCTGCTGTCACGCTTGTGATCTTGGTCTTAAAATGTTCGTGTTAACCCGCACTACATGATCCTGATATTTTTATTTTAACATTAATAACAGACAAATCAAGCGCCATCTTTCCCCAAGGTTACTCCCACTAGCGTTAGCAACAGGTTTGATTGACAGTGTTGCTAAACCAACTTCAACAGCCTCGCTCTGGATTGGCTCTTTGGTTGCTATGATACCCGTGGTCAGAATATGGATAAACAAATATGGAACCAGGCTCCCTTTTCGCCCCATAACTACTAGCGATGAGCTTCATTTGACTGGAGCCGAACGCTGTGGGTGACGTCAGACTCCCTTAGTCCACTTCTTTAGACAGTCTATGGTTTGCAATGCCAATAATTTAGATTTTTGATTACCACTCAACTTTATTCTATCCTAGACTTTGAGAACTTGTAACAAACAATTCATACTCCAATGAGGTTCATGTGGTTTTTCGATAATTTAGTTTAATAGATCCTTTTTCCAGACCAAGGTTTAGTTTGTTTCATACCTGACAGTTTGGCACTCACTAGCACTCTTCCTCAGCGTGGTCACTTGATGTTGTTGTGACGTGTCTGGTCAGGTGGTTTGAACAGGTTTTGGCGCTGTCTTCCTACCGGTGGAGGCAGGATGACAGCGCCATCTGCAGCCCAACTTATTCAGGACAGTATCCCAAGTGTGTGAGAGTAAAAAGCCTCCCTCATCCCAGTTTGAAGTCCTGAAGAAGTAGGCCAGGAATGAATAAAGAATCTATTAAAATAACTACAACTTTCAGACCAAAATCATGCGCTCATTTCAAATTTTACATTTCCAGTGTTAAGAAATACAGTAACAACCACAGACTTATTCAAACCGTCAAGTCTCAATCAAACTGTCATGAAAGCAGAAATGGAGATGTCTTTTCGGGAACCATCTTCTCCTTGGCTCAGTGCAGTGAACCATAATCTATCAGCCCTAATCAATTCACGAAGTGCTATCAATCTCTTTACAGCAAATCTGACACGGGCTTGAGTGGGGAATGAAGAGCTCTAATAAGAAAGATGTCATCTCTCACGGTTTATGCCATCGCCGCATTAACAGATCAAATGTTCTTTTTATCAAGTGAAGATAGACTCTTTGCCTTGCTCCAAATTCTCTCGGGTCATTTTCAATTTTGACTAAATCAAAAGCCGCAGTGAGACAAAAAATATTACTATTCAACCAAGGCCACCGATATCATCTTATCATTACATTAATAGAAAGGGCGATATGGAGGAGAGAGCTGTGGAAGTCATGGTAAGCGCTTATGAAACCACGACTCCCATGTAACACGGCTCCCATGTAAACAAACAAACCCTTTATCTAACTAGGGTTGTCAAAAGTATCGATACTAAAAAAACACATTCATAGGAGAGAAATTAACCTTTTCTGAACAGGTTTAGAATGAGCTTGAGCTGAATCAGAACAAGTATAAGACACATAGACAAGTATACGCCCATGGACCACTACAGAACCTACCTACCTAAAACCCATAGACTGTATAAAGAAGTGGACTAAGTGAGTGTGAAGTCACCCATAGCGTTCGGCTCCAGTCAAATGAAGCTCATCGCTAGCAGTTATGGGGCGAATATGGAGCCAGGTTCCATATTTGTAATTGCATATTCTGACCACGGGTATCATAGCAACCAAAGAGCCAATCCAGAGCGAGGCTGTTGAAGTTGGTTTAGCAACACTGTCAATCAAACCTGTTGCTAACGCTAGTGGGAGGGACCTTGGGGAAAGATGGCGCTTGATTTGTCTGTTATTAATGTTAAAATAAAAATATCAGGATCATGTAATGCGGGTTAACACAAACATTTTAAGACCAAGATCGCAAGCCTGACAGCAGGAGCAGTTACAGAGAGAAGGCCGACAGTTTTCTAATGTAAAGTGAATTGGAGACAGAGTCGAAGGAGCCAGAAGTGTGCCCATGATCACTTCCTGTTTGGAACGCAGCGGCTAGCTGGTTAGCCATGTCCATTTACATATACAGTCTATAATAAGACCACATGGTAATATAGAAACTACTATGATTTAATGTTGAAAATCACATTATATTGCCTAAACAAAGTGTGTGTTTTTTATTATCATTGTGTTACTGGAATCGGTATCGAGTATTGAGTCTATTCCATCCTTAGTATCGAAATCAACTTTGAAATGTTAGTATCGTGACAACACCACTCCCACCTCCCATGTAAACAAATGAGTCAAACTAAGCCTGTTAAATCCATTAACCCCTCAATCTGACCCAACCACGCCGCTCTGTAATACCAGACCTTGCCGCCATTTCATTAGCACACACACACCCGCTAATGCACCTTTTATAACCCAATCAGCCAATCACAGCGCACGGTGCAAAGGCCTGTGTCACATGACTACCCGTACTTTAACCCAACGTTCATTTGCAGTTAGCATTGTCATTTCGCGCTAATGTTATTCTGGTGGGTTTTTTCCATTCTTTAATGTGATCTGGGAAGCCTCAGCTCCAGCTTCCATGAGTCTAACGCTAAACCCCCGTGGGCTAAGCTAATCAGTTTCCAGCATTTCTGAGGGAGACAATGATCCCAGTGTTAGCGCTGGCTAATGACAAGCTAACACAATTAGCCTAGCCTCCCCGGAGCACGCCTCAGAGCCAGTGCACATCGTTGCCCCACCTCCTGCTGGCTCCTCATCCACTTTTCCTACATTACTATGGAGTCTAATGGCCCCTAATAAGAAGACAGATGGACGGAGGAGGAGAGGCATTCACGGTGTTCTTGAGTTACTCGTGCGGGGGATACGTGCACATCTATGACCACACAGTGTTTAGTGTTACCCCTCTGCTAATGGTCTCATTTATTTACAAGTGTGTAATAGTATTGGACATTTTAAAGGGCAGCACCCATGTGTTTCAACATTGCTCTAACACAATATCTAATACTATAAAGGCCTAACATAAAATATCACATTTATAAAGGGTACTTTGAGTATGATTTATCGCACGAGTAAGTGGGCTCATACTAAGGAAGTGTTTATCAGTGATAACAAGGCCTGGGGTCCCATGCATCCATCCATTTTCTCCTGTTTTATCTGGGGCCCAGGAAGAATAGTTATTGCTGAGGTAATAACTAACGGATATATTTTTGCCTTGTATTTTTTTAATTTATTTTTGTTTATTTTCTCTTAATAAATATACATAACAATGTCTTTTAATATTAACTTCATGAACATAACACAGAAATAGTGTAAATTATTTCTCCAAAGACTGACCTCTGCTCCAAACTGCATTCTTTTACTGACAGAGAACTTTTCACTGATGAATTGAACTGATTTGATGTCCGTTTGATTAAAATGCGATCCCTAGTTATAGCTATTTCATGATTAACCAATGAACCAAAATTTAAAAAAAGGTTTCAGAGGTAGTCATCCGGAAAATGTTTTTGCAATCAGGATATTTTGACTTCCATCCAGTAGTAAGTAATTTTCAAATTTTTGTTACTGGTCTGAGACACTTGGATTTCTAAAGCACTAAGCTAAAGTCCTGCCCCGAAAAGAGAACTTCTAAAGTGAAACTGCCCTGACATGCTAACCTCATTATGTGCTATTCTACCCTCATTATATTTTACCTCTGAAACCTTAATCTACCTTGACTCTGGGATTACTCTGTAGTGGTGGAAGAAGTACTCAATTTTGTTACTTAAGCAAAAGTACAGATACCAGAGCAAAGTAACACTCAGGTAAAAGTATCACATGAAAAATCTACTTAAGTAAAAGTATAATTTTTTTATATAAAAATTTACTTAAAGAGTAAAAAGTAAAGTATTTTGTGCAGAATTTAAGATTAAGGTTGTTTTTTTCCTAGCTGTTTTTATTTGTATATTTTTGTTTGCTCAAATTATTAACGTGTTAAAAACAAACCTTCAGCTTTTTCAGCAGGTCTCAAACAATAATAAAAAATACTTTTACTTTCCAGTCCTGTTCAAAAATGTAGTTGAGTACAAAGTATGGATACCTGCTCTCAAATGTAATGAAGTAAAAGTAAAAAGTATCTACTTAAAAATGTACTTAAAGGGCCCATATTACACTATTCTCTGATCTATGTTATAATGTTGTTTCCTTGTCACAAACAGACTTGGAGTTGTGTTTTGTTTCATTCACACATGTTTAACACACAGCTATGCATTTTATTTAGTTCTTCTCTCAAACAGAAAACATTCTGTTCCAACTTGTGATGTCATGCGGTAATACAGGAAGTGCTCCACTGTGTTTTTAAACCCCATACACCTTCACTAGAATTATTTGGATGATTTCAGCACTGTAATTGCCAATCTCTACTGAAGTAAAAAGGTAAAAAGGTAGCTGTCAACTTGAAAACTACCACTTCATGACATCACAAGGTGGAAAAGAGCATTTTGAGCTTTGGAGATGTAGACAGACTGATAAATGAGGATTACTCAGACATGTGTGAGTGAAACAAAAACACAACTCCGGGTATGTTTTTGATGAGGTAACATTCTAACATGGCTTAAAGCTCACAATAATATTTGTGTAATATAGGACCTTTAAGTAAAGTACAGATGCCTAAAGTTTTTCCTTAAGTACAGAACTTTACTAGTTTTACTTTGCTACTGTGCCATGACAAAGGAACCACTTTAGCTCTATAACAGACAGTTACGAAACAAGACTGTCTTAAGTCCCCCTTTGATGAACCAACCAAAGGTGTATGAGATTGCCAACACTGACTGGATGTTGATGGTTTGTACTGGTTGTGTTTGGACGTTAAAAGGCCCCTGTCATCTGCCACATTACATTACATTACACAGTGTAGAGTCTTATCACCAAACCACATCGTCAACATGAACTAATGCACCCGGCTAATGCGCTCATGATTGAAAGCCTGAGTTTAGGCTGTGGCTTCACTAATTCAATAGACTAGACAGAGCAAGGACGAGCAACCTTACCAAGCCACAACATTAGGCTGGATATTGTGGTGTTGTCATACAAAATATAGAAATGTCCATATCCACAAGTTGAAGAATATTTCTACATCAAGTTGTTTAAAGGTCCTATATTACGCAAAATTGACTCTTTTGAGCTTTAAGCCACGTTATAATGCTGTTACCTCATCAAAAACAGACCTGGAGTTGTGTTTTGTTTCATTCACACATGTTTGAGTAACACTTTATTATTAGTCTGTCTACATCTTCAAAGCTCAAAATGCTGTGTTCCACCTTGTGATGTCATGAAACGGTAGTTTTCAAGTTAACAGCTTCTTTTACCTTTAGTTTAGTAGAGATGGATGAGATGGAACTGAAGGGCTGAAATGATCCAAATGATTCTAGTGAAGGTGTATGGAGTTTAAAAAAACAGCAGAGCACTTCCTGTATTACCACGACATCACAAGGTGGAACAGAGTGTTTGTTTGAGAGAACTCAGCCTAAATGTACAGGGTTTGTGTGTTAAACGTGTGTGAATGAAACAAAACACAACTCCACGTATGTTTTTGTTGAGGAAACGTTATAAAATAGATCAGAAAACAGTGTAATATGGACCCTTTAACTGACTGATTTAACACTGAGAAAGTAAAATGAATGGAATTAATGTGATTGGTTTGCAGTTGTTTTATGATGGTAGAGAAGTCACAAAAAATATAAAAAGAGTGTTGTCAAATAACATCCAAAGAAATACGTTTAAAGAAGCGCAATATAACCTGTGATTGAGGTGGAGCTATCCATCGAAGGTGACGACTCCTTGTCTCGATGACGTTTACGGCGACGTCATTGGGCGCCAGAGTTTCTTTTATTAAGTCGTTTTAGATGAATATTGCGATTTAAAATGTGCAAATTATAACATGATAATTCCCGGGTGTCATAGATTACAACCATAGGGCAGACACAAGCGCAACAGGTCTTTAAATGATCATGTTATAACCTTGCTTAAAGATTACACTGCAAGTTCTAAATACAAACTCATATTAAAATTTGACAATAAACTTTATCTTGAACACATTGGACCTCTTCACTCATTACCCCCCACACGAGCTTATGACTTTATAATTCTTAAGCACTTACTTATACTTTGCATTCACTTCATCTGCTGCTTTGTGGTAGTTTTCAGTGGTGACCTTGTAGAACTGTGCGCTCTGTAGACGAGAGAGAGAGAGAGGGGCAAAGTGAGTACAGCTGTGATTATAATCTTCTATACAAAAAAAAATATCTATCCAATTTATTCCACGGCGCCATCCGCTTTTCGATTATGGCAACGAGGGAACACTTTAGTACGTGTGCGAGCCCAATACGGCAGCTAAAGCTTACCCAAGACCATCTACCGTCACTCAAAGTATATTAAAACTTTATGAGAAGGTGCCTGAAAGATATTGGGGTCAGACGTGGTAAATATTTAGTTATTATCCTTATAAGTGCATTTTCGGTTAAGAGAGTGGCGCAAGCAATAAACGGGCCTTTTAGTATCACCTTTTTTATTGTGGCTATTTGTATGGCAGTGTGTACAAGCTTATGCAGGCACAAAAGACTCCTGTAATAACATGGTGCAATCCTGTAAGGGTCAAAGGTCACTATTGGACAAGATGGCGGAGCAGCGGTCATAATTCCCCAGTGACCCATCGCAAATGAACCCACTCAACGTGAATTAGCTCGTCACACGCGCGCTCGCATAAACCAGAGCCTGCACTGCAAAAAAAAAAACCAAATACATGAATTTCTGCTAATTTGAAAGCTCAGAATCTACAGACTTCAGTTATTAAGATCACGCCGATAAAAGACGCGCTCGTTAATGACGGGCTGCAGGTGCTGGCGTGTTGGTGGTGAGTAATCAGATCAGAGAGCAATTTTAGGTTTATTTTTGAACTGGTTTTAGGCATATGTTCTGCTCATCATTATGGTTTCTCATTGGATTATTGTAATTGAGAACCAAATTACAAAACGTAAACATCAACACCTTGTATCATGCCACACATTTTTGTAATCAAGAATACAAAACACTGCAGTTATTATCAGTAAAACCATTTGACATAGAAATTAACATAACAATTTTTGCTTTCTACTAGATATAAAAAATGACTATACCAAACAATGATGGTATGTGTGTCCCATTTTAATAAAAGTCAAATATTTTTTAATAAAAATCAGTCAGGGTGAAGGCTGACGGGTCAAATCCCTTTCTCGACATAAACATCAGTGGTTGAGCGGTTAGAACCACTGACCCGCAGGTTGGCGGTGCGATTCCAGCTCCCACAGATGAATGCTGTCATTGTGTCCTTGGGCAAGACACTAAACCAACTCGCCCCCACTGTCTACGTACACTGGTGTGTGAATGTGTGAGTGAATGGGTGAGTGGTTCCTTGATGTAAAGTGCTTTGAGTGCCTTGGAGGTGGAAAAGCGCTATATAAAAATGTGACCATTTACCATTCATAAAAACAGATATTGTAAATCCAAGTAATTTTAATGATCATATATTATGCATTCTGGACACCTTAGGCTTGAAATTCCCCGTACAACTTAAAATAATGCATCTTGGAAATAGCATTTTGAGAGCTGAAGGTAAAGTAGATTTTTTAAAATGACACACTCACTTATGAATGAAAAAACAAAACTACAGGCATATTTTACGATTAGGATACAACATTAAAACGTCTAAAAGTAAAAAAGCATACACCAGCATTTCTCAAACTTTTCACACCCAGTAAAACAAAGAACAAGGAAAAAACGAAATAAAGATTTGGCTTTCCGAGTACCACCAGATCTAAACCAAGTATATAACAGGACTATTCCAGGCCTAATCTGGGACTAACCCGGTTCTAAAATTGGACAACAGCATTTCCATTCTACCTCTAACATTGAAATTATCCAGATGAGGACAAAAAAGTGGATAAAATTAACTCCCAATTAGGCAACCCCACAAACTGAAGAGCTGCCCAAGTACCTCGCGTATCTCATTGTACCACAGTTTGAGAAACACTGACATAGAGCCTTTAACTGACACAGATCTTTCAGTTTTTGCAGTGTAGACCATTTACTACACTGGTCTGGGCTGATGGTTATAGGCCTGTCCTGAGAGGCCGTTATGTCGTTTATGATGGAACAGTGAGAGGCTGTAAAATATGATGGATGATTTGATTGAGACCTGTGAGTTTATGTAGTGTCGACTAAAACAAATGGATTGTAATAAGGCCTGCGGTGCCTCGTACTGCAGAGAATAAAATATGCACGTTAATGCTTGTATTTAAAAGGACGTTTTTATGTTGGAAAATACATTTATATCGCCTGTAATAAAGACTTAATTTGTAATGAACAAATAGCTTATTAAGAATGGTTCAGGCTTAGCAACTACCATAGACTGAAGTCTAAGTGAAGTGGACTAAGTGAGTGTGACGTCACCCACAGCGTTCGGCTCCAGTCAAATGAAGCTCATCGAGGCTAGAGCAGTTATAGGGGCCAATCTGGAGCAGAGTTCCATATTTAGAATTCCAACTGTGAGTATCATAGCAACCAAAGAGCCAATCCGGAGAGAGGCTGTTGAAGGTAATGGCCTTTCCTGCCCGCACAGCTGGTTTAGCATGGCACAGGTGTTTAGCAACGCTGTCAATCAAACCTGTTGCTAACGCTACCAGGAGCGACCTAGGGGAAAGAAATTGCCTGATTCGTCTGTTATTAATGTTCATATCTTGATTTACGGACACAATAGTGAAATAAAAACACCAGGATCATGTAGAGCGGGTTAATACGAACATTTTAAGACCAAAGCGACGAGGCTCACTGCAGGAGTTACAGAGAGAGGGGTGACAATTTTTCAATGTAAAGTGAAATGGAGCCAGAGCCAAAGGAGCCGGAAGCGCACCCATGATCACTTCTTATTTGGAAGTTTCCCTCGGCTACCAGGTTAGCTATGTACATTTATATATACAGTCTATAGTAACTACTTAATTAAAATGGTAACTAGTGATGTTTTTATATAGCACTTCACATCAAGGAACCACTCACCCATTCACATTCCTAACCCCTTAATTAAGCAGTGGTTTTATTGCCGGACCCTTCTACAAAAAAAGCATGATGGTGCATCTTTAAAGGTGCATGGCATAACTTTTCACCTGCTTATCTCCATAAAGAAATTACTGCTTTGCCCAGAATGCTACACAGAACGGCATTAAAACATAATGTCTCCATGGGGACAAGTGGTTGGCGCCACCAGGGTGTTATTATTGGTCAGAGCTGTGGAGAGCAAGCCCACTCACAGCGAAAATGCATGTTTTCAAGGTATTTTCGACCAACAGAAACACCTGTAATGGAAATGCTAGAGATGTTTAATGCCTTATCGTTGAACATTACAGGCAAAGCGATCTCCATGGAGACAAGCAGGTGGTGGGTGCTTCTCCAAAAAAGTTAGATAGTGCAAGGTGTAACTTTTCAGGCGGAGGTTCTCCCATCTGCTTGTCTCCATAAAGATATTATTGCTTTGCTCAGAATGCTCCACAGTACAGCATTAACCACATGTAAAATCCTCCAGCCAAGGTAGTCCTGACCAAGCCTAACAACAAGGTCACGGAGATGGGTCCCAGAGGAGATGCTCCAGTGACACTGAAGGATGGGTCAAATGCAGAGGACAATAAGGGGACAATAAAACATAACTACATGCTTTAACAGACAAGTGTTTGGCGCCACCATGGCTAGTTATTATTGGTCAGATCTGTGGAGAGCAAGCCCACTCACAACGAAAATGCATGTTTTCAAGGTAACAGAAACACCCCCAAAGGTTGAACATCATTGGTTGAGTGGTCAGATCCACTGGCCCACAGGTTGGCGGTGCGAGTCCAGCTCCCACAGATGAATGCTGTTGTTGTGTCCTTAGGCAAGACACTTAACCCCCTTAACCCCCAGTGTCTGCGTACACTTACAATAATGGAAACGCTAGATATGTTTATGGCCTCATTGTTGAACGTCACAGGCAAAGCGATCTCCATGGGGACAAGCAGCTGGTGGACCCTTCGCCAAAAAGTTACACAGTGCACCTTTAATGACTGTCGAGTAACAGTGACACCTCTACGAGACAGACGACAGATGCTGGGCCCGTGGTGTGATGCGCTCTCAGCTAACCTCCTGTAGCCAGCACATTTATCATAGTTTGGTTAAGATCAATAGGAATGAACTGCACTGCTGAAGAGATCGATAGGCGTGTGTTGCCGGGCGAAAGAAGATGAGACATGACAATAGTGACAAAGCGTGATGCAGTTTTGAGTCCTCTTCATTTGGCAGCCACTTAAACGCAGAGAGCTAGCAACGATCCAAGACGCTACGCATTCTGCACTTCTGAACATCGTTTACACCGGGGTACTGTAGAGTGTCAGTACAGGCGCAGCTGGGCAATTTCCAAATAATTAAAAGATGGTGTTGTTTTTAAGGCGGATTTTGTGAAGAAAGTTAATACGTTGGTAGCTGATAATCAGGTTTCACAGCTAAAATTGGAAGAAAAAACATGTGGAGTGTGGAGTTTGCATGTTCTCTGTGTCTGGTTGGGTTTCTTCTGTCCTGATTAAGATTAGCTCAAGATCTGGAGATGGGTCTACTGCGCTTGAAAGCTTTCCCCAGTGGCATTGGTGGATGGGTCAAATGCACAGATTAATACAGTATACCTTAACCTTAACTCATTATATAAAGAAAACTAAATGTTCATCACAGTCTGAAAAAGGTGAATTGTTTTATTAAATATCGAGGATGCTTTCCATACAAGGAGACTGACTTTTATTATTGCAAACAATGATGGGAAACGCAAAAAACGACAATAGCTTAGTTAGTGTTTGTTGGTGTTGAGTGTTTGCCCACTGAGCTAAAGGTTGGCGTTTCGAATACCGCTCTCACCAAACATCATCGGTAGAGTGGTCAGATCCACTTCAGTGTCTATGTACACTGGTGTGTGAATGTGTGTGTGAATGGGTGAGTGGTTCCTTGATGTAAAACGCTTTGAGTGACTTGAAGGTGGAAAAGTGCTGTATAAAAATATGTGACCATCAAGATCAACCAGTCAATCCTAAAACGCCGAATACAACTAAACAAGTTGCCATTGTATATTATGTAAAAGGTACTCTACAATGAGACTTTCTGTGTGGGGTTTGCAAATTCTCCCTGTGTCTGGTTAGGAAACAAACAAACAAAAAATGTAATGCTATAAACTACAAACTTGAGCAAGATCAAAATATGCCTGTGTAATCCCTCAGTGTTCCAGGTAGGGTCCATAGCAAAAGACCAATGATAATCCAATGCGGTTCATCTGGTCTTCCCTTAGATTTAATAGACTTTTTACAGACCAAGGTTTAGTTTGTTTTCATACCTGACAGTTTGTACTGCTCACTAGCGCTCTTCCTCAGAGTGGTCACGTGTTGTTACTGCGACGTGTTGGGTCAGCTGATTTAAATAGGTTTTGGCGGCGTCTTCCTACCAGTGGAGGCAGGACGACAGCGCCATCTGCAGGCCGACTTCTTCAGGACAGTAAACCGGGATGAGGGGGCCTTTTTACTCTCACACACTTTGGAGAACATCTGTCAGGCCTGAAAACAAACTAAACCTTGGTCTGAAAAAAGAATATATAAAAATAAAAGACTTGAATTCTGGTCAAAAGTTTTTAAAGTGAATACCCTTCTCCGTCCAAGTAGCTTCTTCAGTTCTAACCAAAACATGTTTATTTGCATATAGACAAAGCAAAAAGTTTTAAAGAGTTAACTTGTAAGCCCTGCCAGATCAGTGTCCCGTTGGCCTTGAAACAAGTGCCCCTCTGTTCTGACAAAGCAACTGTCAAGAGCAAGGAGAAGGATTTAAAAGAGCAGCTTATTTGTAGATAAAAAGCCTAAAAAGAGATTTTGGCTGCGCTAAAGAGGCGGGAATAAGACTTCTCCTGGGCATGAAGATTGAGCCGTTGGAAAAAGAAGAAAGAACCAGTCAAAGAGCCAAGTTTGTGCCTATATGAGCGGAATACTAAGTGTCTGCTAACAATGCTTTGTTAAATGGCTAAAGCAGCGCTAATCAGAGGGCTAATCCACCTGGAAGGACAAAGAACCAGGGGGCAAATGACTGCAGATGCTCTTAGAAACTAGTCAATGTAAAACAGACTGGGTACTGGCATCGGGGCGCCTGCTGAAAATGAAACATATGTGAGAATGTAGTAATGGTTAGATTAGGTTTAAAGTTCCTATATTACGCTGTTTTCTGTTGTTTCCTCATCACAAACATACCTCGAGTTGTGTTTTCTTTCATTCACACATGTTTAACACACAAATCTTGCATATTTAGGCTGAGTTTTTTCCTCAAACAGAAAACACTTGTGATGTCCACATTGTGATGTCATGTGGTGATACAGGAAGTGCTCCACTGTGCTTTAAAACTCCATACACCTTCACTAGAATCATTTGGATCATTTCAGACCTGCAATTGCCAATCTCTACTGAACTAAAGGTAAAAGTAACTGTTAACTTGAAAACTACCACTAAATGACATAAACAAATAATAAAAGCTTACTGAAACATGTGTGAATGAAGCGAAGCACAACTCTAGGTATATTTTTGATGAGGTAACAACATTATAACATGACTTAAAGATCACAAGAATAATTTCTGTGGAATATAGGACCTTTAAGTATGAATACATTTGATCAACAGTAGTTAGTAAGTATCTAACCAAGACTCTGACATGATAATGTTGCAATATCAGCAGTGTCAAATTGATTTAAAAACACAAGAAAAGTGGCTGCTTAAGAGTTTTGGGGTTTTTTTAGCAAAAAAAAAATGGAGCTCCTCAAGGATAATAGTTAGCTTTTAGTTAGACTAATACAAATTAACTAATAACAACTATTGTGAAATTTTAAGTTTTGACCCCTGCTAACATTATGGTTGCTAGGTAACAGTTATGGAATTACCTCTATGTATGTCATATCTGCTGCCCATGTCCAACCAGGAGGCAAAATTATAAACTTCACCATAATTAAAAAAAATAGTAAAAACTGGGTAAGATTTTTATTAAAATCATAAATATAATGTTAACTATAGTAAATGGTAAATGGTCACATTTTTATATAAGGCTTTTCCACCTTCAAGGCACTGAAAACACTTTACACCAAGGAAGCACTCACCCATTCACACACACATTCATACACCAGTGTACACAGACACTGGGGGCGAGGGTTAAGTGTCTTGTCCAAGCACACGACAGCATTCTTCTGTGGGAAGGGGATTCGAACCACCAACCTTTGTATCAGTGGACAAACACTCTACCAACTGAGCTACTGTCACCCATGTTTCAGTGAAATGAGTCTAACCTGCACTTTATTCATTAATCTCATCCCATGTGACAAAAGACTTTTACTTTATCAGCAAACAGAGAGAAGTGTCAGAAGTAACATTTTCACTGTTTGCTGTTTCAAATGAATATTATGGACTGTTACGATACATTGAATTGCTTCTAAATATTAATGCAGTGTTTTGTTGGTGCTATAAAAGCGAACTACACAGACTAGGCAGCAAACATGAGGAAATTACTCTACTTGATTTTATTTTTACTGTTGAATAAAATGAGTTTGGCCTTAGTAAGATATCGAGTATAAATAGCGCTTGGGGTCAAAATAAGGCCACTGTGAACTGTCTCCAACTGCTAATAAAACATTTTTTAAACTAATCTTGAACCCAGAATACACTTTCAATTACTTTGTGCATGAACTGTGCTCTACCAACTATACGCCGCTTTTAGAAATGTGTTCGGAAAATGAGGAATGAGTTGATAATAGTTTATAATGAATACAATGTTTGAAGTTGTTGGTTGTCAAAAATATCGAAAATCAGATACTAATTGATACTAAAATTAGTTTCAAAACTAGATACTCGTTTGAGCAAGTACTGATACTACAAAAGTCACATTCACAGGACAGAAATGAACCTTTCCTGAATAGCTTTAGAATGACCTTGAGCTGTATCAGAACAAGTATAAGACACATAGACTAGTATACGCCCATGGACCACTATGGAACCTAC
>KN474028.1:0-35257 GCA_000787095.1 Periophthalmodon schlosseri | reverse complement strand
CACTTCATGACATCACAAGGTGGAACAGAGCATTTTGAGCTTTGGAGATGTAGACAGACTAATAATAAAGAGTTACTCAAACATGTGTGAATGAAACAAACCATAACTCCAGGTATGTTTTTGATGAGGTAACAACATTATGACATATCTTAGAGCTCAAAAGAGTCTATTTTGTGTAACACAGGACCTTTAAACACGTGGCTTTCTCAATATTTTCTGGCAATATATGATAAACGATACTTCATTATACTACAGCCAAATGCACCATGCAGAGACATGGGCAGAAACATTCAAAAGTGTCAAACCAAGATATGAAGATGCTATGTCCAGACAGTACAGACAGACAGGATCGATGGAGAGATAGAGAAATAGAGAGATAGAAGCCATTACTTTTTTAATGCACTATCCCCTGTATTCCTTCTTCCTTTCCCAGAGCTCTGAAACTTTGCTATGAGATGGCAACCGCTGCTGTGATTGTCCTCGGTGGGGGAGCAGAAAAATCCAATTTCATCGATATACAGGGCGCAAAGAAAGATGGAAGAAAGATGGAAGAAGAATCCCTTTGGAGAAAAATAATAATAAATTGAAGGCTCGGATAGAAAAACGCCACTCTTAGATCTTAGAGCGCAAACAGACTTAAAAAAAACAAGCAAGCTGATTGTTAAATATGAGATTGTTGTAGGGCTGGGCAGGTATTGAGTGAAAATGTAATAAATATATAGATATTGCTTTCAGCGGGTGTTTCGTGGCCTGGTTGCGCTGCTGGTGATGTGCTGTCAGTTGGGAGCGAGTCTGATAGATGGCTATGTAGTATTAGAGTGGACAGCTAATATATATCACACTTATATTCTCTGCATGGCGTGGGTCTGGACTGGTCTGTTTCTATGGGGAGAAGCCTGGGGTGAGCGGGCTCGTATGAGGAAGGCCAGTTGTGTATGATATTAGGAACAGAGCTAGAATCACACTGGGTACATTTGGAAGAAAGTGGGAAGAGGAACATAAAAAGATAAGTATTTGCTGTGTTGGCAGAGATCTTTGCCTTGGTCAATAAATCAAATATTTCAGTTTTGTGAGGCAGAAAAAATAATACACCAGCCCTGCTCAAAAGTGAAAGTTTCCTGCAGTGTGGTCTGGTTTGGCAAAATGTCTTGTCAATATAAAGTTTGGATATTAAAGGGGCGCTGTGTAACTTGTCTGGTGGAGGCATAGACCGGATAAAGAAGTGGACTAAGTGAGTGTGACGTCACCCACAGCGTTCGGCTCCAGTCAAATGAAGCTCATCGAGGCTAGAGCAGTTATAGGGGCCAATTTGGAGTTGAGTTCCATTCTTGGAATTCCAACCGCAAGTATCATAGCAACCAAAGAGCCAATCCGGAGCGAGGCTGTTGAAGGTAACGCCCCTTCCCGCCCGCACTGCTGGTTTTGCAGGGGGCGGGCACTTTGCAACACTGTCAGTCAAACCTGTTGCTAATACTAGTGGGAGCGACCTCAGGGAAGAAGGCACCTCATTGGTCTATGATTAATGTTCATATCTTGATTTATGGAGACAATAGCCAAATAAAAATACCAGGATCATGTAGAGCGGATTAATACGAACATTTAAGACCAAAATGACGAGGCTCACTGCAGCAGTTATAGAGAGAGGGGCCACAGTTTTTCAGTAGAAAGTGAATTGGATCCAGAGTCGAAGCCAGAAGAACTCACTTCCTATTTGGAACGCGGCAGCTAGTAGGTTAGCTATGTCCATTTATATATGCAGTCTATGCTTCTATATTGAGTCCTATTCATGGGTTTCAGCTTCCTGTTATATGCAGCATTTTGAGGACTTTTCCCCATTCACTGGATTGGATTGGCTCTTTGTTTGCTATGATACTCGTGGTCAGAATTACAAATATGGAACTCAGCTCCAAATTGGCCCCTATAACCGCTAGCCTCGATCAGCTTCATTTGACTGGAGCCGAACGCTATGGGTGATGTCACACTCACTTAGTTCAGTTCTTTATACAGTCTTTGTATAGAAGGTCCAAAATGAAAACTCAGGACTCAGCTGTATTACAGGAGAAGATGGCTCAGACTTTTTGCTACTCGCTACACTGTCAAAAAAACTCAATAGTGAAGAAAGGACATGGCTGAACAAAGGCCAGTACCAAGTGCCAATAACAATGTTCTTTTTCCCTTTTGGTCACTGAAACTGAGTCCAAAAGGGAAAAAGAGCATTATTTGTGCAGCCCAAACAAGCTGCACCCCCCACGGAGTCCCAAGCCGCTGCCGCACAGTACGACAACATGCAATATGGCCGCCATTGATCCCTGGTTACACACAGGATCATAGCATCCCTCCAAACACACTGTTAGCTCTGGCTCTACAGGCCTGACACTAATCGCAAATTTAAATGTGCAAATGGACACTGAGCTTTGGAAGTATTTGTGTTAAAATATCGACTGGTGAATGCACAAAACAAAGAATTATGTCATGTGTTATTATGTTATTTTTCCTAGTTTTCCATTTCATTTTTTTCCTGACAAAGCCTGAATAGTAGGAATTTTATAAAGTATTACCTTATAAAGTTTTTTTTTTTTTTGACGGATTATATTTTGTCATTGGGTTGCCAGATCTGACTGCCAAAACTAACAGGTGTTTATGTCTTTATACAAACACAAAAGACGCCTAATGGCATCCCAGTTCTGAAGAGTAGTTTTTAAACCAGTAGGACTGCCAAGTAAGTACACGACATTTATATGAAAAAAATACAATTTTAAGTATGGGCGGCAGTAGCTCAGTTGGTAGAGTGTTTGTCTACTGACTCACAGGTTGGTGGTGTGATTCCAGCTCCCACAAATGAATGCTGTCGTTGTGTCCTTGGGCAAGTCGCTTAACCCACCTCGCCCCCAGTGTCTGCGTACACCTGTGTATGAATGTGTGAGTGAATGGGTGAGTGGTTCCTTGATGTAAAGTGCTTTGAGTGACTTGGAGGTGGAAAAGCGCTATATAAAAATGTGGCCGTTTACCATGTGACCAAAGTACCATGATTTTAGTAGTGAAGTTTTTAATGAACTTTTACTAATTTAATCTTGGTTTGGGTCAGTTAAAGTCATTTTTACGGCTTTAATCTCACAGGTTTTGGGAGATCCAGAGGACTCGTTCTCCTCCCCTCTCCTCTCTTTCTCTCAGGGACTTTAAAAATGATGTGTTGACACTTTGATTTGATGTAATGGAGACTGACCACAGGCGCTCACTCCTGACAGATGACCAGAGCTGAGAGTCGATCGTTTGTGCTTTAGTTCAGCCTCATCACTTACAGTCGCCTCATACAAATACTGGGAAAAGTGGAACAGATTACAATAAGATGAGTAGTTCTGCAGTGTTTCGTGCATGTAACTCATAAAGCAAACAGAGATGTCTGGAAGGTGCAGTATCTCCATGGAGACAAGCAGGTGCCACTAAATTACAAGTCAGATCTGTGGATATACAAGCCCGTGCATGTTTGTCATGGTATTTTTAGTACGAAAAAATGTTGTTGAATAAATGCGAGGTAAACAACATTAAAGCAGACCTATTGTCCTTGTGTCTGCTCTATAGTTATAATCTGTGACACCGGTGGATCATTACGTTATGATTTGCACATTTTAAATCACAATATTCATCTAAAAGACTTTATAAAAGAAAGAAGTCAGCTGACTTCTGCGTTAAAAAACTGCAGTGCCCAATGGGAGCAGACATCACAGTAAAGTGCGTACGTCACAGTGGGCATGTACCGGTAGCGATGAAAACGGGGATTGATCGGCAATATGGCGTCTTCAAAATGAGCGATTAAAGATTACCCAAACATGCATGAATCACTCCAAATACAACTTTAGAGGGTAAATGAGAAGGAAACAACTATAACATGGTTAAAAGCTCTGAAAAGTCAATTTTGCATAATAGGCCCACTTTAATGTCATACTGTGGAACATTCCAGGTAAAGCACTAAAATCTACATAGAGACAAATAGTTGGTGGACCCTGCACCAGCATTAAGCTTATTTCCATGGAAACAAGCAGGTGACACCACTAGGTCACATTACAGCTCAGATCTGTAGAGAGGCCAACAAGCGCAAAGTAAGAATGCAAGTTTTCTAAAGGTGTTATTTTAGCGATAAAACAAATCAAACAAATGCAAGACAGATGTCTAATGCAATGCTGTGGAATATTCTACACAAAGCAATATCATCGGCATGGAAACAAGCAGGTGGTATACCCTGCCCCATAAAAGATACATAGTGTACCTTTAAGTAAAGTTAGATGCTGCTACAATGATCTAGGACACGCTGGAGGGACTATGTCTCTCGGCTGGCCTGGGAACGCCTTGGGGACCCATCGGAGGAGCTGGAGGAAGTGTCTGGGGCGTGGGAAGTCTGGGAGTCTCTGCTTAGACTGCTTCCCCCATGACCCAGATAAGCAGAAGATAATGGATGGATGGGCAAAGAAGACCCTTATATTTCAGTTATTTGTAACTACAGTTTATGTTTAAAGGTCCTGCATTACACAGAATTAATTCTTATGACCTTTAAGTCATGTTATAATACTGTGACCTCCTCAAAAACATACCTGGAGTTGTGTTTTGTTTCATTCACACATGTTTGAGTAACACTTTATTACTAGTCTTCTATATCTCCAAAGCTCAAAATGCTCTGTTCCACCTTGTGATGTCATGAAGCGGTAGTTTTCAAGTTAATAGCTACCTTTCACCTTTGTTTAGTAGATATTGGTCATTTCAGGGCTGAAATGATCCAAATGATTCTAGTGAAGGTGTATGGAGTTTAAAAACACAGTGGAGCACTTCCTGTATTACCACATGACATCACAAGGTGGAATCGAGTATTTTCAATTTGAGAGAGGAACTCAGCCTAAATATGCAGGGTTTGTGTGTTAAACATGTGTGAATGAAACAAAACACAACTTCAGGTCTGTTTGTGACGAGGAAACATTATAATATAGATCAGAATGTATTTCAAATGTCCAGAAAACCAACACGGAAGGCGTTGAGGTCTTGGCGTTTCTGTGCTGGCAGCCATGACAGCTTGACAAATAATGCGCCTGATCTGCACCACTGTTTAGCTTCATGTTCTCCCCTGAGGAGCCTTAAATCCTCTCAGCATGAAAACTCATTTGGCCACTTTAAACAAGGCCATTGTGTCTTTGCTCCAAGATACACTTATGATTTGAAAGCAGCGTGAGCCCATTCTCTTTTAACACATTTTAGCCAAGCTTTTGACCCCGCTGCTTGCGCCTAACAGCCGCTTCGCAAAAGAGACCAGCAGGGGGCGCTCTTCTGAAGTGGGCTGACCCGTGTCCACCTCTGCAGGACGCTGGTTTGACATGGGGACAAGGGTAGGGTCGTTTTCAGGGACAGGGGAAGCCATGCGGGGAGCTAGAGCAGCAGCGTGTTATATCCTTAAGGCTCAAGAATAAAGGTCACACAGTAGAAAGGATTACAGTTAAAAACATAAACAGAGCAGGTAGGTAAACAGTATTTGAATTTTTATATTTTTCCCCCCAAAAAAAGAAGGAAATTAGGCCTTTGTAAAAGTAAACAAAACCATAACATTTGTAACAAAAACTATGATTAAATGTTAAGATTAAAACATTATTATAACACAAGTATTTTATAAACTTCTCTTTTGGGTTGCCAGTTTTAATGTACAAATCCAGTTCGTTTTAAGCCTAAAAGGACTCTCTCTGATCTCAATCAGTCACTGTCAATCATGAATCAGCACTAGTGCAGCTTCTGCAGTTCAGTGAGTGAATTTTGGAGGTTCTGAGCTTTCACATGAGGCCTGTCCATAAACTGAGAATGAGAAAAACCTGCATGTGTCTCTATCAGCAGGTTAAGGCTCTGGCAAGGTTCAGTGATCATAGTACATCTTTTAAAACAGTAAGAGGGGAAGCTCCATACAGTTTAAAGGGCTTCTGATCTATGTTATAAAGTTGTTTCCTCATCACAAACATACGTGGAGTTGTGTTTTGTTTCATTCACATGTTTAACCACAAACCCCTAAAGTTGTTTCCTCATCACAAACATACGTGGAGTTGTGTTTTGTTTCATTCACATGTTTAACACACAAACCCTGCATATTTAGGCTGAGTTCTTCTCAAACTGAAAACACTCTGTTCCACCTTGTGATGTCATGTGGTAATACAGAGAGTGATCCACTGTGTTTTTAAACTCCATACACCTTCACTAGAATCATTTGGATGATTTCAGCCCTGGAATAGCCAAACTCTACTGAACTAAAGCTAAAAAGGAGCATCACAACATCACAAGGTGCAACAGAACATTTGGAGCTTTGGAGATGTAGACAGACTAATAATAAAGTGTTACTCAAACATGTGTGAATGAAGCAAAAGGTAACAACATTATAACATGGCTTAAAGCTTACGAGAGTCACTTTTGTGTAAAATAGGACCTTTAAGCCTATCCACACGTGCACACTACTATGGGCAGTAAGTGTAACTTTTGATGTAATCACCAGCATCTAAATAACAGTAGAAATGCAAAACAAAACACACTTTGAGTTCAGACCAATAAGACTCAGAGCAGACAGACAGACAGAGAGAACTAAACTTCTGAAATCAGCGGCGCCCGGCCCTGCTGCGAGAATCCGCCCAAATGTGAGCACAGCTTGAGTCTCTTAATGAGTGCATTATGAATTAATTGAGCCATTTTGTGAAAACTTTCCCAAGGCTGGAACCAAGCTGGCCTCAGTGTGTCGGACTCTCAGATGTAAAAATAACAATGGCAGGGTGGTGCGGAGCAGTTGAGGAGTGACTTAAGGGAAGCATAATTAGTCTAAATGTGAATACAGAGGAGTACTTTTGACTTTTTAAGTGGTGGAGGTTTGGACTTATGGACACAATTAAATGTGTTATTAAAAAAGTTTGAATTTAGGCAATCTAAGAAAAGTGCCATACAATCCCATTATGTAAATCTAGGGTAATGCATTTCTAATAGGTTTGGTAAAGCTTACGGTTGGAGCGATTCTCGGGTTCCAATATGGTGTATTTGGAGGACGTTTGAACATACAAATGGATAGATAGATTTTGTTTTGAATTGTTAATTGCTCTGGCAACGGTCCAAACCTTTCATCATTCTGAAACCTATGGATAGGTTAAAAAAAAGGGCAAAGCTATAAACAAATCACGAATAGGCAGTTACTCAGAAGCCTAGCAGCAACTAAAAGTCACAGTATGAAATCTTTTTCATAGGATCAAATTTAGTGAGCCCATGCATTTACAAGGTTCCCATGCTTTGCTTTTTCAGGACTTTTCCAGGACATTTTTAGTAATTGCGACGTCTACAAACATATTACTCCCTTTTAAGACAGTTTTTATAATAAAGATGTGCTCTAAGCTTATGGCTGTACCCAGAGTCCATAATTATTGCAAATGAATAGGTTCTGGTGGAACTCAAAGTAGATGGGGAACAAGTGAACCCAATTATATCGCTTTAAAATAAACAAACAGGTAGGTGTT
Organism: Periophthalmodon schlosseri; assembly: GCA_000787095.1. NCBI lineage: Eukaryota > Metazoa > Chordata > Actinopteri > Gobiiformes > Gobiidae > Periophthalmodon > Periophthalmodon schlosseri. Next base: position 27,746 of record KN474028.1, on the reverse strand, counting down.
GAAGACTCACTCTCTGCATGTGGACGGTACTTGAGTCCAGTGTTGCATTTATAACACAAGAAAATAAGGGAGGCCTATGTGACACCAAGGTCCCACCAAGCAGGTAAGATGAAAGACATATGGGGGGAATTTGGAGGTCCTCTCCCAAGAAATTCTGTCCAAAATAGGAGTAATTTCCTGCATTTTGGTGGATTTTTTAGTTTTTCAAAATCCCCGCTGCTCTAATTGATGGCAGTAAAAGTCTGTTAATTTGATATCCAATAATACAGTAAAGTGTGGAGAAATTTTCAAGGAAAAATATATTCCAATAATACAGTAAAGTGTGGAGAAATTTTCAAGGACAAAATATATATTTTCCAGGACATTTTACATGTGTTTTCCATGTCTGGAAAATAGGCCAATTATTTTCCAGGTTTTCCAGAATTTCCAGGACAGGTAGGAACCCTGATTTAGTATTTTGAACGTAAGCAAAACCAGCTGAGAATGAATCTACAACCTCCTTTCTAAGTGACAGGAGAAAGAGTCCCAGATGTTTGCAAACCTCAAATTCTACATTCAGATATTTATGTACAGAATCTTTGGTTATGTGATTTGTAAAGTTTTTAGAATGAGGAGTGAAATAATCAAAACAACAATGACGATATATTTTTAATGGCATGATGGGCCAAAAACTATGAGCAATGCTGTCAACGGTTCTCCTCATGCACCCATCCCTCTCTTGGTTTCTCCACACTCAACCAAAGTATGTTAAATTAAAAAGAGTGGTTGTGTATGAACTGTACTTAAATTCATTTTAAAGTGGTGGTATATTCATGTACGTCTTACCCTCTCCTCAAGCCGAGCCACCTGGTCTCTGTAGAACGCGTCTCGTCTTTGTAGATCAGCCTCAATGGCCTCCAGCTGCTTGGCCTGAACATGGGACGGACAAGACCCAACATTAAAAGAAGGAAAAAAGATCATCATAATAACTACATGAACACTACGGATGGGCCACTAAATATGTTGATAAGAGTGAACTACAAGAAAGTAAACATGTTTCATTCTTAATAAAGCATGAACAAAGACTTATTTCATAATGAACAAATGCCCTACTATGGTTTAAGTCTAATAACTACTGAAATCTACTGGAAAAGATGGTAATGCACTACAGTCTAGGTTTGAGGTAAGAAAACTTTTAAGACTATTTTGGCTTTTCTAATCATTTTCAAATATGATTCAAAATATTAACCTCACAATAAAGTCCACTTCTGGTGTAGTGGACCTCATAACATTAACCTCGAGAGACCGGAAGATGGGTCCAGTCTTGGCAGTGGTTCTCCATTTGTGTGATTTTTTAAATATTTAATCCCCAAGATCTTTTGTCGTTATACAGTACTATACGTATTTGTGTAAACTACCAGGCGTGGGTTCATTTTTCAAGGTTACCACAAACACCTTTTATGTCCCTTTGTCTGAAAAGGACTAAACCACTATCAGGTGAAGAGGACTGCACCAGCCCCATATAAATCTACTCACACGGCCGATCTCTCCTCCTCAGAGATGACCTTCACTAAACAAACACTTGACTCTTGTGTGATAAATACAGATCAGAAACACAATGTAAGTACTGTGTATCAAATAAGCTGTTGTTGTATTGCATAACCACTACATTGACTACTATAAGAAAAACACTTTACACTACCATTCATTAAAGTCCAATCTAATACATCTGTTTACCATTGAATACATGTTAAACATTGTAATTACAAAGATAAGTGTTTGAGTTATAAGTTTGTTATGCAATGCTCTTGATTAATTGTGCTTTAATGAAGTAGACATAATGAAACTCACTGTAAAACAAAATTACATGATACTTAAAGTTGTGTGTTCCGGTTACAGGTTTTCACCATAGACTGTAGAAAGAAGTGGACTAAGTGAGTGTGACGTCACCCACAGCGTTCGGCTCCAGTCAAATGAAGCTCATCGAGGCTGGAGAAGTTATAGGGGCCAATTTGGAGCCGAGTGCCATATTTGGAATTCCGACCACGAGTATCATAGCAACCACAGAGCCAGCCAGAGTGAGGCTCTTGAAGGTAACTGGTTTAGCAGGGAGCGGCCGCTTTCCAATGCTGTCAATCAAACCTCTTGCTAACGCTAGCGGGAGTGACTTCAGCAAAAGAGGGCAGCTCACTGGTCTTATGTTAATGTTCATTCACATTTTAAGACCAAAATGACGAGTCTGACAGCAGCAGTTACAGAGAGAGGGGTGACAGTTTTTCAATAGAAAGTGAACTGGAGCCAGAGTCGATGGAGCTCACTTCATATTTGGAACACAGCGACTAGCAGGTCCATTTACGTATACAGTCTATGGTTTAGATGTTGTTACACGTCCTTAGTGCTTTCCATTACTACTACGCATGATAAGCAGCGGTGGAAGAAGTACTCAATTTTGTTACTTAAGTAAAAGTACAGATACTGGAGCAAAAATACTCAAGTAGAAGTAAAAGTATCACATGAAAAAAATCTACTTAAATAAAAGTATTAAAAGACCTGTGCTTGAATGGTAAAAAGTAAAAGCATTTTACGCAGATTGAGGTTTTGTAAAGCTTAAATGTAGTGCTACTTAAATAAAAGTATTAAAAGACCTGTTTAAAAAAGTGCTTAAATGGTAAAAAGTAAAAGCATTTTACGCAGATTGAGGTTTTATAAAGCTTCAAATGTAGTGATTTTGATAAAGATTTGTGCTGAAGTTTGTTCAGCAGAAACAAATGAATCAGTTGGGGTTTTTTTAAGCTGTTTTTATTTGTATATTTTAGTTTGCAATGAACTACGAACGTGTTAAAAATAAACCCTCAGCCTTTTCAGCTGGTCTCAAACAATAATAAATTTAAATTTTTCATTTCAAAATGTTATGAAGTAAAAGTAGAAAATGTCCACTTTAAAATGTATTTAAGTAAAGTACAGATACCTAAAATTTATATTTAAGTACAGTACTTTACTACTTGTACTTAGTGACATTCCACCACTGATGGTAAGTTTAGAATAAAGTGTTTTTCCAAGTTCAAAAAGTAATGGAATTGTTAAATGTAGTAAACATAAAGGCAAGACAAATGTGGACCAATGGTTTTGTATTTGGAACAATGCACAGGAAGTTGGGAATAGAGTGATTTTTAAAAAGTCTAGGAATTTGTTAATAAAGTAAAAATACAGGTTGGAACTGTCGATAAGTGGCTTTTTGCGACATACCAAATGAAACATAAACATTGATTTATGTGCTACACTCAAGTCTGAAAACAACCAATCAATTTCTTTGAGAACTTCTTCAGTAACAAGCTCAAATTGGCACCTTTCCTCTTTGACAAAGCTATGCAGACAGAGGAGAAAAAATGTAAAAATCTGAAGCAGGTGAGCAAAATAACGTCTGGGAAAATGAAATGGGAAAGACATACTTGACTTCTATCATGTGGAAATACGATCCAAACTTACCTTACATCTCATCTCCTGGAAGAGGCAGGCCATTGGAGGAAAACGGAAGAAAGAAAGAAGAGTGTAAAGAGCCAGCGATTCAAGCATGAACTTTTATAAAATGCCAGTTAGTGTTTTTTATGCTGTGGATGAGAGGCTGAAACACTTTCTGACTTCAAAATGGTAAATGGGTCACAGTTTTATACAGCGCTTTTCGACCTTCAAGACACTCAAAGCGCTTTACATCAAGGAATCGCTCACCCGTTCACACACACGTTCATACACCAGTGTACGCGGACACTGGGGGTGAGGTGGGTTAAGTGTCTTGCCCAAGGACACAACAGCAGTAAAAATGTATTGGTAAAAATACTAATGATAAACTGTTTAATTTGCAGAGGTTTAGTTGCATATGGACGAGAGGCGGAAACACTCTGACTACAAAACACTACAGATAGACCCGTATATCGGCTGACTTTTTTAGCGTATTGGCTATCGGCAGTGATGGGACTTTCGGCTCTTTTATGGGATCAAAATCTTTTGGATCCGTTCATTTCAAAGAGCCGTTCAAAAGACCGGCTCTTTTACCATTTATTTATATGACAGGAGCCAATGTGAGAACTCATTTTATCTACAAACTAATCACAGAGAGACACGGCCAAGGCGTAAATGTGTTTAAAATGGTTCAAACTGAGAGTGGGAGTGTGTTTACCCTTTGGAATAATGCAGAATCTAATAAAACGTAGCACTACAATAATAGTAATTAAAAATCTCACTGTTGTTATGATGTCAAATATGTTTTTTGTGCACAAATCTCTCACTCATGTCGCCTGCTCTGCTTTCGTGCCTGTGCACAAAGCTCTCGCTCGTGTCGTCTGCTCTGTCTCTGTGCTGATTCTTGTGTTGGTTCAGCGTTCAGTATAATAATTTGTATAAAAATGCATACAAATTAGAAAGAAAAAGATTCGGCTCTTTTAAAAAATTTGATCCGGATCCAACCGTTCACGTTAAGGAACCGTTCAAAAGAGCCGACTTGTTCATGAACGTCACATCACCGGCTATCGGCCTTAAATCTCCAGCATAAGCCGATATGCTGCTTTGGTTGATCTGCTGCCTAAAAATACAAACAAAACTTTATATTAACACTTTAATACAAAGAGATAGCTGCGCAAAACATGACTACACAGCTTTCTTATAGGTTTATGGTTAAAAGAGTTTGGGGGGAGTTTGTAGTAAATTTAAATTACATCATTTGAGGAAAATAATCCAAATTGGCCCAAAAATATCGGCAGAGTTTATCGACCATTGGTTTCCCTGGATTCTAAACAATCGGTGTCGGCATCAGCCATGAAAAACCCCATACCGGTCGATCTCTACAATGCACAGTTTTCATTTGCAAACGCCCACAGCTTTAACAATAATATCTATGCATCTATAGACAGATGGGCCAGGAGCTGCACGGGAGTTTAATATAAAACAAGTCCATATGCTCGAGCAGGGCCTAGCAGCATTTCTTTAGGCCGAGAGTCAGTCTGAAGTCAATCTAACATCAGAAATAAGTTGCGCTTTTTACCCATCCAATCTCAGAGCGCTGATAACCATCTGTGGAGGATACTGGCTCTGCTGCTGTGTGCATCATGATGAGCACCGTCACCATGGACTGTCCTTGTGCTGAAGAAGAGGAGTTTCAAAGTCAAGAGGAAGGCTTCACACTATACCGCACACTATATGAGAACTCAAGCAGGAGCAGATTATAACCAACAGCCAGAGCAGCCAGACAAGCCCTGGTCAGAATAACAATGGCTATAGTGTGAAAATAGATTGTTTAAGTGTGATCTATGAGCCAGCGAAGGTTTGTTCTGATACCGATATCGCACATTTTTCAGGTATCGGTATCGGCGAGTACTCAGACCAAATCACGACAAATTTTTTTCTTTGTTCTGGGTGTTTGGTGTGTCCAAACTTTTGACTGGTAGTGCACATCTTTGAAAATATAGTAAAAGTCTTTGCTAGCAAGGTTAATAGTATGACATATTCTTGGTATTAGCCTTGGTATTTCACATTGTATAATAAAAGTCTGAGCAATTGAAATCTGACATTTAAGGGAAGAAAAAGCCCCAAAGACTCTGGCTGTCAGTGCCGTTAAGCAATTTATATTTGGCTAAACACAAGAGCAGCTAGTTCTAGAGCTGCAAAGACAACCCAAGTACTTAACGGTTCAGAATGAGTCAAGTGAAGTTGGAAGAATATTAAAAACACAGGAGGACATCATGGACCAGAGCGATTTTACCACTGATATGTGAGGCAGCCCAAATGTGCAAGATTTTTCATTGGTGGAAGGACAGTACTTTACTACTAAGAATTTAAAATGCAACTGCAATTTTTTTTGATGGGGAACAAAATAGTTTAAGCCACTTTATGAAATGGTTTATTGATCACTCAATTTATAAATATCTCAAAGTTCTAGTGGATGATCATAAGATAACAGGTATAAAAAGTCCAGTCCATTAGTGATGAGACTTTCGGCTCTTATGGGATCCGAATCTTTCTTTTGGATCTGTTCATTTAAAAGAGCCGTTCAACAGACTGGCTTTTTTACTACTTATTTATATGACAGAAGCCAATGTGAGAACTCATTTTATCTACAAACTAATCACAGAGAGAAACGACCAAGGCTTAAATGTGTTTAAAATGGTTCAAACTGAGAGTGGGAGTGAGTTTACCCTTTGGAATTATGCATAACCTGAAAAAACTTCACACTACAATAATAATAATTTTACCAAATATGTTTTTTGCGCTCAAATCTCTCACTCATGTCACCTGCTCTGCTTCTGTGCTGATTCTTGTGTCGCTTCAGTGTTAATCAGTATAAAAAAACATACAAATTAGAAAGAAAAAGATTTGTCTCTTTAAAAAAATGAGATCTGGATTCCTTCACGTTAAGGAATTGTTCAAAAGAGCCGACTTGTTCCCGAATGAGGAGACAAAATAAAAACAACTAAACCTAAACCAACCTCAAAAATATAACGTACCAAACAATACTTATCTGAACTTTGACACTGACACGATGGCTAACGTAAATCATTAACTTTTATTATCTGCTCATTTAAAACTATACTTAAGTGTAGAACATGTCAGGACACTGCAAGTTACAAAAAAGTTACAAGTCCACCCTCTGCAGTGTGTCATATGGGACGGCTGCAAAAACAGATTATGACCTTTAAAGGAGGGACTGACACGACGGATTGCAAACATTTTTTTCAGAAACTGGATTAGGCCGACCAGGGTGCCAAAAACCTGCCTCACCCGAACAACTAAATTTATCAAGAAGAGAAGAGGAAACAGGCAATGGGAGAGGAGAGGAGGAGAGGAGGAGGAGAGGAGGGAGGCAATATTAATCATGATAAAACTGAAATTGCAATTTGAATGAACGCAATTAGCAAATTGCAGATCTGCACAAACATGTTCTGAAATGTGATTCTTGTATTAGTTTGTCAGGTCCATAGTCTGTATAAAGAAGTGGACTAAGTGAGCGTGACGTCACTCAGTCAAATTAAGCTAATCGCGGCTAGCAGTTATAGGGGTGAATTTGGAGCCGAGGTCCACATTTGGAATTCCGATGAGAGTATCATGGCAACCAAAGAGCCAATCTGGAACGAGGCTGTTGAAGGTAATACCCCTTCAACAACGTTGCTAAGTGCTCCCCCGCTGGTTTAACACGGAGCAGGCGCTTAGCAACGCTGTCAGTCAAACTTGTTGCTAACGCTAGCAACACATAGCTTCACAATAGCAAAATAAAAATACCAGGATCATGTAGAGCGGGTTAATAGGAACATTTTAAGACCAAAATGACGAGTCTGACAGCAGAGGTTAAGAGAGAGGGTTTAAGACCAAAATGACGAGTCTGACAGCAGCAGTTACAGAGAGAGGGACGACAGTTTTTCAATAGAAAGTGAATTGCAGCCAAAGTCGATGGAGCCGGAAGCGCGCCCATGATCACTTCCTGTTTGGAACGTGGTGGCGGTTAGCGGGTTAGCTATGTCCATTTATATATACAGTCTATGGTCAGTTTCATATTTCAGTCTTTTTGTCAAATCTTCTGAGCACGTTTAAAATCTAGACTTTGAACAGAATCCCATTAAATTAACATAAAATACAATCAGCTCAGTTCAATTTGACTAAACCAGCAGAAAGTTAGAAAATCAAATATTGCTCCATAACAGACAAACAGATCAGCCAATGTCACAAAGATCATCAGAAATAATACGTCATAATTAAATATTTTTCACAAATTGTACAGCCCCAAATCAGAGCTAGTGGGAGAGGAGGAGAGGAGGAGAGGAGGAGTAGGAGAAGGAGAGGAAGAGAAGAGAAAGAGAGGAGATGAGAAGGAAAAGAGGAGAGGAGAGGAAAAGAGAAAGCAGAGAGGAGGAGGGAGAGGAAGAGAGGAGAGGAGAAGGAGAGGAGGAGGAGAGAAGAGAAAGAGGAGAGGAGGAGAAGAGGAATAAGAGCCAGTGGGAAAATAGAGGAGAAGCAGAGGAAGAGAGGAGAAGAGTGAAGAGAAAAGAAGAGAAGAAGAGGAGGAGAGGAGGAGGGGAGGAGGGGAGGAGGGAAGGGGGAGAGAAGGAGGAAAGGAGGAGGAGAGGAGAAGAGGAATAAGAGCAGGTGGGAAAGGAGAGGAGGAGGAGAGGAAGAGAGGAGAGGAGAAGAGAAGGAGAGGAGAGGAGGAGAGAAGGAGGAGATGAGAAGAGGAATAAGAGCCAGTGGGAAATGAGAGGAGGAGGAGGAGGAGGAGGAGGAGGAAGAGATAAGGACGAGAGGAGAGAAAGAGGAGATGAGAAGGAGGAAAGAAGAGGAGGAGAGGAAGAGAGGAGAAAAGAAGAGAAGGAGGACGGGAGGAGAAGAAGAGAGGAGAAGAGAAAAAGTAGAGGAGGTCAGGAATAAGAGCCAGGGGGAAAACAGAGGAGGAGGAGAGAAGGAGGAGGGGAGGAGGGATTGGGTGCACTGGCAGGGGGCTGTGCAGTTTGACCAGTGTGTCCAAAGTGAATGTTACGCTCAGAGGAGGCCGCCACAGACAAAAGAGGAAGCAAACAACAGGCCAGACGCTGATAGGAAACACACACATGACCAAAACCAAAGTCAGGAGCAGCTGTACTCACAGACGACAGAAAGAAACACTAAAGGGTCAGCATTAAAGACGGAGGTCAAAACTGAAACGTGCCCAAGGGATTTTAACGTTGTGTTTAGATTTAAGTGTGGAAATTGGTTACATTTATAAGTTATATTCGTTTGAGTTTGAATACACTCATTGTAAACCATAAATGAAAAAATATGTGACACTTTCCACTGATCCGTTTAAAATACACGAAGGGAAAACATGGCTCCAACGTGAAATGGTGACGTAATACTTTTAATTAGGGTTAATGTTCATGTTTATGTGTATTTGAATGAAGAAAGGCAAAATCTGTTTTGTGTATTTTTATCTTATCATACTTTTATTTGAGCAAAAGTGCAACAGTTAAAGTGACAGTTACAAGTCGACGTCAAAAGTCCCTGTACCTCACCTTAAGAGTCTATTTTTATTCATTTCTTTAGGACCCATTCTATTGATGAATCAGGATTTAAGTATTTATGTTTTGTCCGAGTAGTATTTTCACCAGAAATTTGAACCCTTACTTGGATTACTTACTTCCATTAAGTTGAGTAATATCATTTTAAACTAACAATACCACGGACTATATAAATGGACATAGCTAACCTGCTAGCTGCCGCGTTCCAAATAGAAGTGATCATGGGCTGCGCTTCCAGCTCTTTCGACTCTGGCTCCGATTCACTTCACATTAGAAAACTGTGGCCCCTCTCTCTGTAACTGCCGCTGTCAGGTTCGTCATTTTGGTCTTAAAATGTTCGTATTGACCCCATTTCTTTACACAGTCTGTGATGCCGATACTGAAATATTACCTGGATTGGCTTCCATGATATCGATTAAGCCGATATCCTGGTTGGGGCTTTAACTGGATGTAATTAGACTATTTATGGGCTGATTTTGGCTCATAATGTTTGAACTTTTATTCATACAAAGCTTTGCAGTACTGTTGTGTAATACATTCACAGTTTTATGGAAATAACTGCCATCTTCCGTTCCTCCACTAGTATCGGTTCATATTTGATATCGGCAGTCACTTAAAGTAAAGGTATCAATATCGGTATCGGGACTGAAAAAGATGGAAGTAATGCTGTTAGCAAGCTAGTTGTGCTAGCAGTGCTATGATAACTTTGCTTTGCCCCCTGAACGTTTTGAAATGTGCTCATGACCTCATCTTATAGAAGAATATGGATGCTTGGAAAGCCTTAAAAAGTGATTATTGATTCGTTTAAAATGAACTAGTTCTGTTTTTCACAGTTTGAAAAGAAAAAGAAATGGGTACAGGACCATGGACCCCAAGAAGAATAGTTATTGCTTTGGTAATAACAAACTGGGATCCAAAATAATAATAATCTCACCGTTTAGTACAATTTTTGGCTCCTGAGTTCGGACATTTGCGCTCTGCATTTCCATACGAGCAGGTCGGCCCTCCTCCTCCTCACACTATGTCAGAATTACTTCCGACTGATTAACCCCATTGAGAGCCCCATACAGATAATCTAATCATACTAAAGGCCAAACAATGGGGCAGACTCCAGCGTTGGCCCCAGACCTTTTGTTCGGCTAATGAAGAGGCGGGGGAAGATGGAGAGGAGGGGGGCACGGCACGGAAAGGGTTAACGATTTAAACAATACTTAAAAGTGAACTTGAACTGCGCATAAAATAATAGATAAGACACAAAGAGAGAACAATAAACATCGTATATCACAGAGGGTGTCAGAAGTGGAGAGCCGGCTGTTGAGACTGAGAGGAGGGAGACACAAGATAATACATGGGGATTGAGCAAACTAACGTCTTTAACCAGATTTGAATGCTTCCCAATCACAAATAGACGGACTGTTTTTATTTTATTCACACATTTGACTAATCTTGCATTGTATTTATGTTTTGTTTGGAAAGACGATCCTTCTTTGAACAGGAATTGGGGGCTTAGATGCCATCTATCTCCTGTTTATAACTCCATCCTCAGACCTACATCAAAACAAGGAAAACAAGAGTGCTAGCCAGTATGCTAGTAGTGTAGTTCAATCATGGATCTATTAAAATAACTGGACAGGGTTTTGCTGCTTAAGCTGTCTCGGAGTTGGATTAGTGGCCGTTCATTGGTACTACAATGAAAAAAATCCCTTCCGCCCAAAAAGGATTTTTCTCATAGAGCGTAATGTAATCACAAACTGCTTGTGTTTGGCTGACAGGCACTGACAGGGACTGACAGGGACTGACAGGGACTGACAGGGACCGACAGGGACCGACAGGGACTGACAGGGCACCCAGAACTTTCACAAAGATCGATTTTGTGCCGATTTTTACTTATTTTCAGATCATAAACTTTTTCTCTGCTCAAAATCTGTTGTCTTAAAAAACGCTTTTTAATCATTAGCTTCGTCAATGCTCTATGTCCGCTCTAGCTAAGCTCAAGCGCTGATTGGTTAGAGCGGTCACGTGGTACGAAATGGACGAGCATGTGAGCAATGAGAACAAGCCCAACTGTCATGAAAGAGCCACAGGTTTAGAACATGGTTCAGAAGCTCCTGGAAGCATAAACATTATAATTTATAATTTATTTATTATTCCGCTGTCTCCTTCACAGCCGCTCCACTCGCTCTCGTCGCTCAAAGTCTCATGGGGTGTAGCTCAACTGTGCATGGTCAATGGGCAGGAGTGGATGTACCTAGCCACTAAAGGCTAAACTTGCGACATGCACCATTGAGCACGGCCTATTGACTTCAATGGGCGGCCATGTTTAGACCCCGGGGCTTGAGTTCAATAGACCTAGCTAACAAAGAGACACTGCAAACAAGTAGGTGTGTTAGCTTCAGTGTACTTAGCTCCTCCCTTCAGACAGATATAAGGCAGTGTCCAGCAGTGATCTGACCAGAACTGAAGAAGCAGCTTGGATGAGCAACCAAACGTCTTCACTCTAAAACTTTTATCCAGTGACAGAACTGAATCTTTCTTTTGCTTGCAAAGTTAGTTCAAAATAATAGTTCTCAACCCCGGTAGTAATGCTGTTAGCAAGCTAGCTGTATTGGCAGTGATGTGAGAACTCTACTTTGCACCCTGAACGGGGGGGCACTAGCCTCCCCTAGAATGACCAATGCTCCCCCATAGCTCCCCCAAAGATTTTTGCCCCATTTTCATAGCGCCAAAAATGTCTGGCGTTGCCCCTGACCCTGAATGTTTTGAAATGTGCCCATGACCTCATCTTGTACAAGAATTTGGACGCTAGGAACACCTTAAATTCCAACAGTTTAAAAATAACTAGTTCTGTTTTTCACAGTTTGAAAACAGAAAGAAACAGAAAATGATCAAGAGAAGATAGAACTTTGAGATCACAGAGCAGAAATATCTAGCTCATATAATGACTCAGAAGAATCCATTTCCAATACGCACGTAACAGACGATCACAAACCAAAAGGGAGGCTTTCAAATCTCAACTCAACTGATGGATCACTGTCATTAACCACCCACTGGGAACAATGACTCTGAACTCCGCAAGTCTTCACCACTTTACCAGAGCATCAGATACAGCACTGTGTTATGACTGACAATACACTCATTCTTAACCAGCGCCACTCACTTTCATTTTCCTGTGTAACAATCCTTGACATAGAAACAGAGATGCCAAAATGACTCCCCTCGCTGGGCCAATTTGCCAAAAAGTAAAGTACTCATTTCAACAAAGTACAGTTATCATAATTATATTACATCATAAATCAATTTTTTTGTTTTTTATTTTGGTTAAGCTTCTAATTTTACTTCCTGGATGGATATGTACAGCAGATGTGACATATATAGAGGTAAACACATTAGCTCATTTGGTAGAGAGGTTGGCGGTTTGAATCCTGCTCTTGACATAAACATCACTGGTAGAGCTGACCCACAGGTTGGCGGTGCGATTCCAACTCTCACAGATGAATGGTGTTGTTGTGTTCTTTGGCAAGACATTTAACCCTCGCCCCCAGTGTCTGCGTACACTGGTGTATGAATGTGCGTGTGAATGGGTGAGTGGTTTCTTGATGTAAAGAGCTTTGAGAGCCTTGAAGGTGGAAAAACTCTATATAAAAACGTGACTTACCAATTGTGATTTGTGTGATTTTCCAATTCCAGAACGGTTACTTAGCAACCATAATGTTAACAAGGGCCAAACGTGTCTAAATTGTACAGCATTTGTGATTAGACTAATAAAAACTATATGTCAACACCTTTATTTTGTTAAAAGGGTTAGGTTTCTGGCCTTCCTTGTGTTTTGTTTCAATCACACATGTTTGAGTAACCCTTTAATATTAGTCTGTCTACATCTCCAAAGCTCAAAATCCTGTGTTCCACCTTGTGATGTCATGAAGTGATAGTTTCCAAGTTAACAGCTCCTTTTACCTTTAGTTCAGTAGAGACTGGAAGTTCCGGGGCTGAAATCATCCAAATGATTCTAGTGACGGTGTATGGAGTTTAAAAACACAGTGGAGCACTTCCTGTATTACCACATGACATCACAAGGTGGAAAAGAGTGTTTTCAGTTTGAGAGAAGAACTCAGCAAACAAAACACAACTCCAGGTCTGTTTGTGATGAGGAAACGACATTATAACATAGATCAGAAAATAGTGTAATATGGGCCCTTTTAGTTCAGTATCGATATAAACTTTGGACTTTCTGCTCCTGCCTGCTCCTGCCTGCTCCTGTCTGCTCCTGTCTGCTCCTGTCTGCTCCTGTCTGCTCCTGTCTGCTCCTGTCTGCTCCTGCATGTACAGTAGCATTGCAGTACAGTGACAAGCCAGTGCCAAGTGAGACAGCGGTGTCCAGATTAAGAGGATCGTTTAGGTGAGGTGAATATCAATTACCCAAGCTCTGAATAATTAAGAATGGGCATGTTTTTTAATTAGCTGACTGCCGCAGTTTGGGCTGGGATAGAGGGCAGGAGAGGAGGAGAGGAGGAGAGGAGGAGAGGAGGATGGAGTAGGGATTTTTTGCTGTGTCAGGTCCCACACCCACCAATCTGTGCCTGATCTTGCACCTGCTTTGGGTACAAAATGTTCAACCACAAACCCCAGTTAAAGATAGAACAAGTGAACAGAAAGAAACATGGTAGACACAAGAATATTTTTATAATGAACTGCCAGCAAACAAGTATCTAAGGAGAGTCCCGGCGATTGGAGTTGGAACAGCAACCAAGGGCCCATATCACGCCATTTTCTGATCTATGTTATAATGTTGTTTCCTCATCACAAACAGACCTGGAGTTACGTTTTGTTTCATTTACACATGTTTAACACACAAACCCAGCATGCTTTGTTCCACCTTGTGATGTCATGCGGTAATACAGGAAGTGTTCGACTGTGTTTTCAAACTCCATACACCTTCACTAGAATCATTTGGATTATTTCAGCCCTGGAAATGCCAATTTCTACTGAACTTAAGGTAAAAAGTAGCTGTTAACTTGAAAACTACCACTTCATGACAGCACAAGGTAGAACAGAGTATTTTGAGCTTGGGAGATGTAGACAGACTAACTATAAAGTGTTAATCAAACATGTGTGAATGAAACAAAACACAACTCCAGGTGTGTTTTTGATGAGGTAACAGCATTAAAACATGACTTAAAGCTCACAAGAGTCAATTTTGCGTAACATAGGGCCTTTAAAAATATTTCTGCACTAGATGTAGACGTGTGCAGTACTGACAAAATGAATCTCAGTCATGATGCTGATAATCACATGATATTTTTGCTATCAAGCATGTATGTAATATTGTGAATGAACTGTAACTTAATCCCAAAAGTGCAGAACGACATCAGCTCCGACTGTTTTGTTTTTGCATAGGTCAGATCTTATTTTTTAAGACCGAAAACATCTGTTCAAATATCCTGTAGTAAACAATATACTGCACCTCTAACTAGATGTTCTAGAATACACCGTGGCTGAGTGACTGGCGCTCATGCCTCCCAGCAAGAAGGTCCCGGGTTCGATTCCCGAGTCACCCAATTCGATTCAATGTATCTTTAGTTATACAGGGAGAGCCCAATGAGAGCACTCCTGTTCAAATACAGAACAACAAAATGACGAGCGTGACAGCAGCAGTTACAGAGAGACAGGCGACAGTTTTCTAATGTAAAGTGAATTGGAGCCAGAGTCGATGGAGCCGGAAGCGCGCCCATGATCACTTCCTATTTGGAACGCGTCAGCTAGCAGGTTAGCTATGTCCATTTATATATACAGTCTACAGAATGGAACGAATTTATATATATTTTTGTTTTCAACTGAAAAGGAAGCTTAAACAATACATTTAACTTATGTTCTAATGAAAGACAGGGGTGGGATTGCACTGGAGTGCACTGGACACATGCATATTTAGCTTTTGTGTTCATTAACCTGCTTGAAATAAATAAATAAATAATAATAAAAATAATAATAATCCGTCAACTGAAACGGAAAGCAAAGTATGTTTCATAAACTCTTAAAATGACAGGTTTAGCTGTAGATTCGCTCTCTGCTTATGGCCACTGGCAGCTACAGTATGTCCATAATACATTTTCATTTCACACCTCACTGACAAGAGACCCGAGGTGACTTGGCCCTTACGTCTGCGGCTACGCGATTATAAATCACGCTGGACGTAAAATAATCTAGAAACATACTGTGATCAATAGAGCACAAATCAAGGCCCATCGCATTAACCAGCAGCCCTCCATCCATCTATAAGGGAATACGTGCCATTGTCTACAGCAGCCTCATGGAACTGCAGGCTGATTCACTCCTGTCATCAGCACCGTCTTAATCAATAGGATGATGTCAAAATCTCAGATGGAGGGCAGGGGCCGGCATTACTCTGTGGCTGAGGAGGTGCGTTTAAAGGTTACACTATTTTCTGATCTATGTTATAATGTTGTTTTCTCATCACAAACAGACCTGGAGTTGTGTTTTGTTTCATTCACACCTGTTTAACACACAAACCCTGCATATTTAGACAGATGACCTTGTGATGTCATGTTGCAATATTGTGTTTTTAATCTCCATACACCTTCACTAGAATCATTTGGATAATTTCAGCCCTGGAATTGCTTATCTCTTCTGAACTAAAGGTAAAATGTAGCTGCTAACTTGAAAACTACCGCTTCATGACATCACAAGGTGGAACAGAGCATTTTGAGCTTTGGAGATGTAGACAGACTAATAATAAAGTGTTACTCAAACATGTGTGAATGAAACAAAAAGCGTGACTCGGCAAAAACCTCAGAGATAAAACTGGACAGGAAGTAGCGACGCTAACAGTCAGGTTGTTGGGCGCTGTTGTGCACAGAGCCAATTATGTTGTGCTGATAGAGCAGACAGTAAAAAGGTGCACTATTTTCTCATTCACCAACTGCTCGTCTCCAAGGAGACTTTTGCTGCTATGCTATGTCAATAATTTCCAACAGTATGGCATTATTAAACTTGTCTATCGTGCAGTATTCTTCCCGTAAGTGGGGCTGCCCCTCCACAGATCTGACCTGTTGGCGTTACCTGGTGATATGATAAATGCCAAACTAAGGAATATTTTAGGCAAAACAGTAACATCTCAATGGGAACAAGTAGGTGGCGGGCCGCACACAAGGGAAATTACACCGTGCACCTTTAATTTAAGACCAGTTTTTGTTTCATCAAGATGGACTTACCAATTACATACTTAAGACAACACAGGCTGAGTTTGTGCTTTTCTAAAACAGTTCTATAGTGTTTTACGTAGCCAACACTGCCATCTGAGCATGTGCAGTAGACTCATCCTCTTGTCCAATTCTACCTCAAATCTTGCGGCCGCCAAGCCCCCGACAGGCGCCACGGGTAAAACATAAAGAACAAATGTATTTTACACAAATTAAATGCATTTAAATCAGACCTATTCTGTAATATCCACTTTTAACCACGTTATAGTCGTTTCCTCACTCGAAGTTGTATTTGGAGTGATTCGTGCACGTTTGAGTGATCTTTAATCACTTATTTTCAAGACGCCATATTGTCGATCAATCCTGTTTTCATACACCCACTGTGACGTACGCACTTTATTTTCTTAATCAGTGATACACATAGAATTTGGAAGCATCGCATAGTCATTTTGGTACAAATGAAAAAACAAACAGCTACTCACTAGTGCGGCTGTCCGTAGGAGGAGCCGACAGCTACACAGCCGTAAACATCATCGACGATGTCAGCTGTCATTGGGCACCGCAGTTTTAGATGAATATTGTGATTTAAAATGTGCAAATTATAACATAATGAACCACGGGTGTCACAGATTATAACTAGACAGACACAAGCACAGTAGGATTTAAGATTAACATTTAAAGCCGAAAGTCAGAAGCAACACGGCAACTCCTCACGTAGTCTTCTGCCCTGTCCTCCATCTCCATCTCAGCCATAGGTCTTTCAGATTTATGTGATGCCATTATGTGAACACAACCTATTGTCCAGCACAGCCTCCCCATGTAACTACAGGCTTGAATCACGCTGATCATGACCGGCATCATAATCAATGCTGGCTCCCTGGGTCATTGCAGTGAGCCGAGTCCCATCCATCAAAGAGCAGCGCGACCGGACCGCGTGACAAACCCATAGTGAAGCGGGTAGCCTCGGGTGGCGCCGCGGCCGGGGGTCAAAGGTCGCCGCAATGTGACCGCGCGCAGTGTTAATTGGCTCGGTGGAGGTGTGGGAGGCGGCTCAAGGTGAGAGATGGATGGAGGGACAAGAGGAGAGGAGGTGGAAAGGAGGAGTCAACGGAGAGTGGGGACGGAATGACAGAGGTGAATGGGAAGCAGAGACTTTTTGACAGTTGAGAGAATGGAGCTGGCAGATTTTTTTGGTAAAATGTGCGGTTTTAAAGTTTGGACGCACCATCGCAGTCAGTGTTTTTTTCTTTATTTTTACTACTTTCTACTTTTTATATACATATACATACATCAAATATATGAAGCAAGATATATGTAATTATGTAGTAAAGAAAAAAAGGTAAATAACTCACTTTATATTCAAATCCAAAGCACCCACCCTTTGCTTTGTCAAAAAATATTTAGTTTTAATATTCTAAACGAGTACTTAAATACTTTTACTTAAGTCGGGTTTATTTTTTTCATGTCATACTTTTACTAGAGTCACTTTTTACCTCTGTAATCGGTACTTTTACTTAAGTAACAACATTGAGTACTTCATCCACCACTGCATTTGACTCGTAATGTAATGGTAATGTTAATAAACTCAATATTCTGTCATTTTTCATTCAACGAACATGAACAGTTAACGCGGCGAAACAGCGCATTTGAACACATTCACTGGCCCATCTCTGACCACACCAAAAGTTAAATAACCCCATAAACACTCGCTTATATAGACTTTGCATTGGCCTCCACCAAGACCTGCCCCCTTCTGTCAGTGAAGCCCGTATGACACCTCATCTCTCTCTCTAAGTGCTTGTGAACCCAAAGCACGCCGTTCTTTAAAAGCCATCGCTGTTCAAACCGCAGCTAAGTGATGGAGTGTAAAACGACACCACCTCACATGGCCCTTACTGGCAGAGGTTCACTTCTCCGCGAGACTAAAGCAGCCTATAAAACACACGCCCCATATATACGAGCTCTAACCTATGGAAACGATAATTAGCGTCGCGAGGGTTTTCCAAGAAGCCGTAACGATTTCGAGCTGGTTTAAGGCTGTAGCTGTTATTCATCAATGAAGGCAGCGCAGGTATAGATACGGTAATGTAATGTGGGCCGTTAATGAGCCTCACGATCGGTAAATTCAAATATTAAAATAGAGTCCGGGGTCATTTGACTGTATTTTTTTCTTGTTAAAACCTCGTGTTTATCTGGAAATTGGACCAAGATTAAGAAAAATAAGCACTTTTTGTAGGAATGTAGGCGTAACATGAATAATACCATAAATATTTTGAGTTTGCACTTAAATTTACTGAGGAAAAAATCCCACTAACCTAAGAGCCAAATTTAAAGTTATATGTTTTCTTATATTTTAAAACAGAAAAATACTTGAGACACTCTTGATGTAATTTGAAACTTTTTACTTTAATTTTTTTTTTTTTTTAATATATATAAAGTGATCGTATCTTTAGGTCCATAATTGGTTAGATGAAACTGATGAATGTGTGTGTGAATGGGTGAGTGGTTCCTTGAGTGTCTTGAAGGTGGAAAAGCGCTATATAAAAATGTTACTTGTTTGGGCACTTTTTGCATTTCTGACTCTCCCATCTGAGATTTTGACATCCTCAAACTGTAACGTCAGCGTAAACTATTGACAAACAAAAAACGCATAGAACATATTCGAGTGAACAAAAAAATATATATATTGTCCAAGATATGAAACCCGTCATAGTTTGTTGTGAGGGTTTGTGACCTGGGAGCAGCCGACAGACAAACCGCCCGAGGCTACAGACTGCCAGACGTGTTAGCACAGTGAATAATGATGCAGTGACCCCCGGAGGTCGAAGGTCAGCCCTCTCCAGGACAGCGCCCGGGCGGGACAGTGACCGGGGGCGGGGGGAGTGGGAGGGGAGTGTGGGATTGTGGGTCGTGTCTGCGTTTATTTTAACTGCTGCCTGGTTAAGGACGAGTTAAAATAAAGGGTGTTTGTGGAGCGGGCAGGGAATGGACTGGGGACACAGGTCAACGGGAGCAGGGTCCAAAGCAGCTGCTCTTAATGACGCTGGGACAGGTGAAAGCCCACTCACACATTTACATCTCCGTTAGGCCTCGTCCCACATCAGGGCTTCGATCTGCTGACTCAAGACGGATTATACAAGTTTGTGTAGTGATCGTTTGCTATGGGAAGTCAAAAGTGAAGGAAAGAATAGTTTGAAAATGAGCTACTGTTTTTATGGACTAATTGTGCTGTATTTTACATTTTAGTTTCAACTAACCAATTATGGGCCTAAATATAAGATCATTTTATAAAAATGAAAAAAAAAAAAAAGTAAAGTAAAAAGTCTTAAATTACATCAAGAGTGCCTCAAGTATTTTTCTGTTTTTTGGCTTGGCTCTTAGGTTAGTGGGATGTTTTCCTCAGAAAATTTAAATTTTACTCAAAATAATTATTATTTATGGGTATTATTCATGTTACACCTACATTCCTACAAAAAAGTTATTTTTCTTAATCTTGGTCCAATTTCCAGATAAACAGGATTTAACAAGAAAAGAATACAGTCCAAGTGACCATTAAGTCTCTTTACAATTTTAAAATTGAATTACAAAGGTACTTAATAAGATATATTAATTACATTTGCTCTATTGTACATAGTGCTTATAAAAGCTTTTCATCACATTGCATTTTTGTATTTCAGGCATCCTGTTGATTAAAGAGGCACCTTTGGAATGAAACCCTAAGAAATGTCTCCTCCTCAAGAGAAGCACAGTGTGTATCATGGGTTTTATGGGGCTGTGTTAAAGATGTCGTGTATGGAACAAAGATACGGGACATTATTGAACTAAAGCCAAAGATACAGATGTGATTGAACCATTGATGAGGCTTTGCTACAGCGAACGTGGTGAGAAATCCAGTCCCATCTTGATGCGCCTCGTGCTACTAATGGAGCCCATATAGAGGTGTATTAAATGAGGGAAAAAACTTCGAAACCACTGAGTACAATAGAACAAGTCTGATTAATATATCTTATCAATTGCCTTTGTAATACATTTTTTAAATTGTAGAGACTTTATGGACACTCTGCATTCCGTTAAATGGGCTAATCAGAGTACTGTCTTCTGAGTACTTAGAATACTCCTATACCAAGCTATTTTAGTGAGAGAAATCCTACAAAGTATTACAAACTGCTTTATTTCTGTTGCCCTGTTTGTTATCGATTAACTTCTGTCTAATTAAACAAGAAAAACTGCACAAGCCCACACTGCAACAGCGGCGTTTTCTTTTTACACTCGCTAAAAACCTGCAGTGCAGAGCCAAAATGACATGATAAACTGCCATGGATTCCTTTAAAATTTAGGAAAGTAACTGTATTCTGAAAAAGTAACTGTATCAGATTAGTAACTCAAAATTAGAATTCTGAATAAATGTTGAAAATGACTGGTAAATGATTAGACAGGTCAGAATTTAATTGTAAGAACTAAAATATACGTATGTTGTGAAAAATAAGTGATTTAAACAACAGTTTCATCATTCACAAAGTTAGATTTCATAAGGCTGGTTACATAGGACAGTTAATTAGACTTCTTCTTTCATTATGTGAATGAAAGAACAATACAGATTTAGAATGACATATTACAGGTTACAGATGCAGCCTTATGTGACGCCAGTCTCTTGCCATTTTTGCAATTTATTTGGAATAGATGTCTGTGTAATCCCTCAGTCATCCATCATTGGTAGAGCGGTCAGATCCACTGACCCACAGATTTCAGCTCCCATAGATGAATACTGTTCTTGTGTCCTTGGGCAAGACACTTAACCCACCTCGCCCCATGATGTTTATGTCGAGAGCGGGATTCGAACCGCCAACCTGTGGCTCAGTGGACAAACGCTCTACCGATTGAGCCACTATGGCATCAACAACCCAGCTACTTTGATGTGTCCATAAAGTCTCTTTATAATTAAAAAAAAATGTATTACAAAAGGAAACTGATCAGACATATTAATCAGACTAGTTCTGTTGTTCTCAGTGGTTTCCAAAGTTTTTGACCTCATTTAATCCACCTCTATATGGGCTCCATTAGTCACACGAACCACATCAAGATGGGACTGGATTTCTCGCCATGTTTTGCTATAGCAAAGCCTCATCAATGGTTCAGTCACATCTGTATCTTTGACTTTAGTTCAGTAAAGTCCCGTATCTTTGTTCCATACACAATATCTTTAACACAGCCCCATAAAACCCATGATACACACTGTGTTTCTCTTGAGGAGGAGCCATTTCTTAGAGGTTTATTCAAAAGGTGCCTCTTTAATCAACAGGATGCCTGAAATACAAAAATGCAATGTGATGAAAAACTTATATAATCACTGAGTACAATAGAACAAATCAAATTAATATATCTTATTAAGTACCTTTGCAATTAAATTTTAAAATTGTAAAGAGACTTAATGGACACCCTGTATTACAAATCAGAACATTCTCCACTCTTCATTTTATCTCACCACATCACAAACAAATTATGTATTGAGAAAACGTAAGTAACTACAAGCCACAAGTCAGTGCTGTGTTGCCTTGAATGCACTTTCAAAATCTCAAAAGTTTCCGAAAATATTGGATGAAAATTGATGGAGCCGAATGTTACAATGCAGCAGAAATGGGAAAAATCAGCTCCCTGTCTCCTCCTCACAGACATAAGAAAACCCCATAGGCCTTTGTTGCCAGATCCTTCACTGAGGGACAGACACAACATCTGCTGGCTCACACATTGATTAATTGGCTGATCGGGCGCCCGCGGTGTAAACTGATTGATTGATTATCTTGTGTTTGGGGGCCGCCTTTATCTGGAGCCCAGGGGAGTGACCCTCTGGAGGTCCTCAGTCATCTGTCACGTCCTGCGCAGAAGAGCAGAAGAAGAGGAGACGAAGAGCAGACAAACAGAGGAGGGTTCATTACCAAAAACACGGGGGGCATGTTTGAACCAGTCTGCTCTGCGATTTGGGACGATTTTTCTGGCAAACATTGTGAATGCGATTAGATTTCGATTTATGTTTTAATAAAAATATTAAGTTCAAAGTTCACATTTTAGTAACAGTTTATACCAACTATGCTATACATTAGTACTTTTTTTTACCAGTAGATGGCAGATGATACTAGATACTCATTTGAGCAATTATTGAAACTGCAAATAAAATGAAAAAATAAAAATAAATGTATAAGTAGCATTAACAGGACAAAAATCGAACTTTCCTGAACAGTTTTTGTATGATTTTGAGCTTTATCAGAACAAATATAAAACCTCATGCTAAGAGAAAAAAGTTCAATTATTGTGTATATAAAAATTACATTCTGTTACTAAAGAAGGCGGATGTTTTATGTTTATTGTGGGATCATATCAGTATCGAGTAGTGAGTCAGTTCCTTAGTCTCAAAATCAAGTTTGAAATGTTTGTATCGTGACAACACTAATATCGCATGAACCCAACCTACTCTCCAGATCTTGGTTGGGAATATCAAAAAGGATCACTAGACGACTATGCAGGTTTTTTTTTGTTTTTTTTGTTTTAGCAACAGCAAAAATGTATAATTTCATTACAAACAACACTCAGAGGGTTTTTGCCCACGATAAGAATGCCATCATCTGCTCACTTTGCGTTAAAGGTAGCATAGGTGTTGTTTTTGCAAGCGTTTGAAACAAAACGCTTGAGAAAATTATAAAAAACGTAGAGTGGAAAGCCAAAAAAATAGAAAAAAGTAGCCAGTTTACTTTAGTGCTGGCGAAGGATTTGGCAAAACGTAGGATTTTAGTCTCTCAGATGGCCAGTTGTTTTGTAACAGTTTGTATGGTTGTTCTATCTTTTAACCTACAAATATGCCATTTATAATAGTAAGTTTTTCTGAATAAATAAAAATGATGTTTTTGTGGAGTTACGGTCAGATCTTAAATTTTGATCATCTTTGGTCCAATCTAATCCAGCCCATGGCCCAATTTACAAATATAAAAAAATGTTCTCTTGATTACTGGTTTTGTTAGTCCTGGTTTAGTTAGTTTATTCTGGGTTAGTACTAGTTTAATCCTGGTTTAGTCCTTGTATAATTCTGCTTTAGACCTGGTTTAGTCCTTGTTCTGGGTTAGTCCTGGTTTAGTGATGTGACGTTTGTGAACAAGTCGGTTCTTTGGAACGGTTTCTTAACGTAAACGGTTGGAACCGGATCTCAGGTTTTAAAAGAACCGAATCTTTTTCTTTCTCATTTTTATGCATTTTTACACAGATTAATGCTGAACCAACACAAGAATTAGTACAGAACATAGACTATATATAGACTTTATACAGTCTATGGCACAGAAGCAGAGCAGGCGACACGAGTGAGAGCTTTGAGCGCAAAAAATTGTTGTTACAGTGCAACATTTTATTTCGATTATCGCATAATTTCTAAGGCTAAACACACTCTGATTAGTTTGTAGATAAAATGAGTTCTCACATTGGTTTCTGGCATATAAAAAAACAGTAAAAGAGCCAGTCTTTTGAACGGCTCTTTGAAAAGAACGAATCCCATAAAAGAGCCGAAAGTCCCATCACTACCCAGTTTGCACTAGTCTAGTCCTGGTTTAATCCTGGTTCAGTACTGGATTGGCAATTTAGCAGAGCAATGTTGGCGAAGAATTTTTCACAAAAATGTAATACAGCAGCTGTGATTATGTTTATAATGGGACACAGAAAGGAGAGGAAGATGGCAGAACAAAAGTGTGGACACGGTCTCAGTCAGACACTCGGAGCAGACACTGAAAAATCCTTTTGTTGACGGCAGAGGACACACTGAATGACCTGTGAGTGGAGCAGCCATATTGCCTTTGGACAACGCAAGTCCCGAGGGATCCGAGCAAACGGGAAGAATACGAGAGGAAAAACACTTGAGGTAGCACGAAACATAGATGGAAAAGACGATACAAAAAGACATGCTAAGATACAGGAACAGCGCTATCATGCGTTAGCTCCACTGAACCTTAAAGAGGGGTTATTACGCTTCAATGGGGTATTCACTGGTAACACATTACATATTGAGATCATGTAGACTTTGGATAGGATCGTACCGCTAATCGTAAGGAGGGTTCGGATAGGGCCCGGGAGAGATCGTTAGATTACGCAGACATGCATGGGTGACATCTAAAACCTCTTCAGGCATGTTTTTGATGAGGGAACAACGCTATAACACGGGAGAAAGAGACTTGTAATTCGATAAATCGTGATGGCGTACGGTATTATTGTGAGGTACGATAGATCTGCACAAACATGTTCTGAAATGTGAGTTTATTATTATTAGTTTGACAATTCATAATTCAAACTTTTTGTCAATTCTCAAACTGGAAGAAAACTAGTGGAAAAAATGTTTGAGGAGAGACTAGATGGAAAATACAATACAAAAAAAGACATGCTAGGCTACAGGCTCAGTGCTATGATGTGTTAACGCCACTGAACCTTAATGCTAGCTGCATGCGCTAACCTCTTTGAATTAGGTTTAGATTAGGTATGATATCTGTCACGATACTTTCACAATATGCATCTCACAGTACAATATTAATTACGATAATTGCGAGGCTAACAAAACTGTGAATATGCTACTTTTTCCTTTTAAAATGCCTTGACAGACTAGATGGAAAAGACAATACAAAAAGATATGCTAAGCTACAGGAACAGTGCTATGATGTGTTAGCTCCGAACCTTAATGCTAGCTGCATGCGCTAACCTCTTTCTGAACCTAAATCCATTATTATAGTTTGAAACCATCTTGATGTACACGATGGTCTTTATTATGCTAATGGCGTAGGCGCACTGTACGTTTATCACAGGGGTGCATGCTGGGTATTAATGCATATTCATCTGGTCCAGCAGCAGGCGGCACCTCCAGTCCTGATAAAGCCAAGGGGGGGTCGGTCCACCTTTACTTGTATCTTTATCTCAATATCAACTTTCAGGGTCACCTTTATATGCAAAACTGTCATACAAAATGCTTATTAAACGCCATTCTCTGGGGTTATATCTTCAATAGTGTGTGCCACAGGTCGTGTTCGCAGCTTGGAACTAGTCCCCCACTGTACGCCATCTCAGCCGTTATCATTTTAATTAGTGAAATGTAATTAATTTATTCAAGCTGGTTAATATTTGACCACATTAATGCTGTCTTTACCACAACGCTATGAACCTCCACGAAATGGAAGATTCTGAGACTGAGTCAAAAAACAAAATTACACTGTGGTTCAAAGAATGAGAAATAATTTGAAAGGCTATTTGCAAAACATAATCAGAAATAAGAAGTTTAAGCATCTGTCACCTGAGTTTTTTGTCTGTAATCCCTGGTGGACACTGCCTTATATCTGTCTGAAGGGAGGAGCTAACTAAACTGAAACTAACACACCTGTTTGTTTACAGTTTCTGTTTCAAAACAAGGAAAACAATAGTGATAGCCAGTATGCTAATAGGTGTGAACACCCATTAAATTATGCCAAGTATGACAGGCACAGTTCACACTTAATGTAGTTCAACAGACCTAACCAACAAGCAGAAACTGTAAACAAACAGGTGTGTTAGTTTCAGTGTAGTTAGCTCCTCCCTTCAGACAGATATAAGGCAGTGTCTATCAGCGATCTGACCAGAACTAAAGAAGCGGCTTGGTTGAGCGGCTTTTTTGATGTTCTTCCTTACATTTGCATCTCTACAAAAATATTGGTGTGTAATACCGTTTCATTAGAAATAGACCAAAACCAAGGCAGAAATCAGTGAGGCAGATTTTATCCTGGAAACTTAAGATGGTTTCATTCAGTCAGTCAAAAAGAGACGAATTATGGAGCAGAGAGTGGACTAGTCTAGAGTGCACTTTTGAGTCTTTTAACAATTTAAAACCTTAATGGAAAACAGTTGTTGTAAACTTCCAAATGTTATTTTTAATCAGCTCTTTTTTGAACCAGGACACGCTGAAGGGACTATGGCTTTGGCTGGCCTGGGGACACCTTGAGGTCCAACCGGAGGAGCTGGAGGAAGTGTCTGGGATGAGGGAAGTCTGGGAGTCCCTGCTTAGACTGCTGCCCTCACAACCTGGCCCCAGATAAGTGGAAGAAAATGGATGGTAGCTCTTTTTGAAGCATTATAAACGATGCCTTGACGAAGACCCTACCTGTGTTGAAACGCATTGGCTCGTCCCATGTTACTAATAAAAGGACTTTTTAATATTTACAACAGTGTTTGTCACTGTTTGTCAGCCCTTGAGCCTCTTTTGTCAACCTTTGAGCCTCCTCCTGTGTTTTTCATTATAAACGCCATACTCAAAAATCAACTTTTGCATAAGATCAAAACAACATTCACGATTGCCTTCTTATTTCAATAATCTGCCAACTTCTACATGAGATGAGCAAGACCTGAATAGCAAAGTTAACTCACAACCTGCAAAGTCAACAGGTCCCCAATGCCATAGGTTATTCACAAGTTTATTCCCGCATTCGAAACAACCTTGTTGGAGAAAGACGGCGCCTGATTTGTCTGTTTTTAATGTTCATTAGTGAAAGAAAAATACCAGGATCATGTAGAGTGGGTTAATACGAACATTTTAAGACCAAAATGACGAAAGAGCCAGAATCAAGCCTATTTGGCACGCGGCGCTAGCAGGTTAGCTATATCCATTTATATATACAGTCTATGATTCTGACTGATGCCAATTCTCACTTCCATTATGGTTTGCACTTCTGGTTGGGGATCAAATTAATTTCTATGGAGAACTAGAGTAAAGTCTTGTTGCTAAAATATTACATAAAGTAAGTTTGTTTGGTTTGTATAAAATGTTCACGTCAACAAATGCGCTCTTTCTTTGGGAGTCTTGAAAACTGCTCTGTAATGCGTTTATGACACCAGTCTTCAGATAAAGTATGGTAGCAAACATACAACTCTTTTGAATATACTACACACCAGATAGGGTTTAGTGTGTACATTTATTTCTCTCCCATTCTCTCACACCGTCTAAAGCTCACACAGATCTATAGCTTCTCACTGCGGTGTCGACTGCCTTGTCATCTCCACTCTCTTCCATATGTTTAAAATCTCCCCATCGCTCCATCACACTCCTCCCCAAAGCAGCATTAGCCAAGCCGAACCTCATTAATACTGCGTCTGTCACCACTGAAGGCGAAACACAGCAACGGATACAGAAAAAATATGAAAATTGTCATATCAGCAAGTATCTGCAGCTCAATGGCAGTATGTATGGATAAAAGCAGCCGATACACTGTCAACTAATGTATTGTTTTAATGGAGCTGCAAGAGTAATTACAATCTAATAGAAAACGGTCACTGAATGGTCATTATAAAATGCATAGTTTGCATTTTTTATATTTAATTTATTCGTAAACAAGATCCTGTCTCCATAGGGTAAAACCAGCTAACCCAGTAGTTTAGAGTTCTACAAACATGTTTTGAAATACATGAGATTCTTGTATTAGTTGGCAGTTCATGTTTAGCCTTCTTTAATGAATAATAATTAAAAAATAAAAATAAAATA
>JACM01002934.1:0-12103 GCA_000787095.1 Periophthalmodon schlosseri | reverse complement strand
CACCTGGACACAAGGACACAGGAGGTTAATGTTCTTAAATTCTTTAAAAAACATTGCAAATTACACCACGCACTCTTAAAAACACATCCTTAAACAAGTATTGCACTATAATATTGCACATATCCAATGTAATTATTAGCTGTGAACTTTAAATTTGTCGTCTTTTCCCTCCAGGACACGCAGCTTCAGTTAAAGTGCCACTGTGCCTCCAAATCTAAAATTGGGTAAAAGGACAGACAAGTTAAATAATCATTTTAAAATCCTTTGTGCAATTGTCTCATTTGTTAAAGTGTAAATGTTCAAAGTGCTGTGTGCTATTAAAGTGTAAGTGAAGTTTAAAGTGCACATATGTTTGTTTTAATCAGTTGTAACGGGCTGATATAAACTCATAACATGTAAAATACAGTTTGATGAGCTGTTTTCCTTTTGTTTCCATTATGGCCACATGAAGTTCGACCAGCAGGTGGAGCTATTGTAGTTGTTATCACCCAATCAGCTGAACTTACACGCACCAACAGGGAACAGACGAGTGGGATTCTGGAGGGAAGCTGATGTCTTTGTTTATGAAAACTAACAAACAAACACGGTGACCAAACTTGGGACTAAACATGACTCACGATCACTTTGGTCTCCGTGGAAACGTGGTTTACGCAGCATAAACAACACTTCTGTAGATTTATTCCAAGTGAGCAAACAAACAAGATTATATCAGGACTACCGGCTCCTGCAGAGGTGGAAGAAGTACTCAGTATGAAGTAAAAGTACAGATACTGGAGCAAAGAAACACTCAAGTAAAAGTATCACATGAAAAAATCTACTTAAGTAAAAGTATTAAAGTACCTGTTTAAAAATGTACTTAAAGAGTAAAAAGTAAAAGTGTTTCGCACAGATTTTGAGTATTATAAAGCTTCAAATGTGATAATTTTGATAAAGATTTGACAACAAACGGAAAAGGGGCAAAGGTCAAAGGTCAACAACAGCAAATCAGACTAAACAAATAAACAAAAATATCTAAAAATATATATAAAATATGAAAATTAGTCTAAACTAAACTGATAAAACTACTTTGACATAAACAAAAATAATAAACTCATCTTGAAAATAAAAGTTTTAAGTAGATTTGATCGTAACTTTTAGATAAAACCTTCTGAGATGATCTGTATGAAATTTAATATTAACTTAAATATTTTTATAAAGCGCTTTTCCAACTTCAAGACACTCAAAACACTTTACATGAAGGAACCACTCACCCATTCACTCACCACACATTCACTCACACATTCACACACACATTCACACACACATTCACTCACACATTCACTCACACATTCACACCAGTGCACACAGACACTGGGGGTGAGGAGGGTTAAGTGTCCTGCCCAAGGACACAACCACAGCATTCATCTGTGGGAGCTGGAATTGCACCGTCAACCTGTGGGTCAATGGACGCTCAACCAATGATGTTTATATCAAGAGTGGGATTTGAACCACCAACCTTCAGATCAGTGGACAAACACTCACACACCAAAACAAAATATTAACATCTTTTGACTCGTGAAAAGTGCTGAATATGGCGCCTATGGAAGCTGGAACCAATGAAGACTTTTGAGATGATATTTAAGGATGGAACCATAGACTGTTTATATAAACGGACATAGCTAACCTGCCGCCGCCGCGTTCCAAACAGGAAGTGATCATGGCGCACTTCTGACTCCAATTCACTTTCTGTGTTAAACTGTGTCCTCTCTCTGCTGCTGTCAGACTCATTTTGGTCTTAAATGTTCGTATTAACCCTCTACATGATCCTGGGGTTTTTATTTCACTACTGTGTCCGTGAATCAAGATATAAACATTAATGACAAACAAATCCTGTTAGCGTTAGCAACAGGTTTGATTGACAGCGTTGCTAAGCGCCCGCTCCCTGCTAAACCAGCGGTGCGGGCGGGAAGGGGCGTTACCTTCAACAGCCTCGCTCCGGATTGGCTCTTTGGTTGCTATGATACTCGCCGTTGAATTCCAAATATGGATTTCGAGCTTCATTTGGAGCCGAACGCTGTGGGCGACGTCACACTCACTCAGTCACTTCTTTACAGTCTGTGGATGGAAGACAAAGACATATTTCATTTTTGGAGGTTTAAAAATATTCAAAGGTCGACAACCCAGTGTGATCCATGTTACATCACGACCTCATTATTACGGTGAATTCGACAGTTGAAGCTCATCTCTGGTTTGAATAAAAAAAGTGATCTGATCTTGTTTTACTGTGTTTGAGGCACTGTCTGGACACGGCTCCACAGTGACCGAGGGGTTGCCAGGTGTGAGAAAAAAGAGCATTTCTCAAGTTGGAAACCCGCCAGAGGCTCCGCCGCCGCTGCCAACGCCAGAGCGGAGAGGAGCCGTTTGTCCGGCCCGTCCCCAGAGTCTCGAGCGAGTCTCTGGAAGTGATCTGTTATCATTATCCCGCCCGAAATCATTACTCGGATACGCGATACTTTTAATCTTTGTTAGAAGGTAGTGGCAGCCGGGCCCGTTCTGAGTGAAGACGCAGGAGTCGCCAGATCTGTAGGACATGATGCAAACTCAGGAGAAACACCGTGACGCTGAGTAAAGAGAAGAGGTCAGTGGAGTCCGAGAAAATGTGAGAGAGGACTTTAAATCCCAGCACTGTGTTTACACTCTGGACTGAACCGGGACTGAACCAGGACTAGAACAGGACTAGAACAGGACTAAACCAGGACTGAACCAGGACTAAACCAGGACTGAACCAGGACTAAACCAGGACTGAACCAGGACTAAACCAGGACTGAACCAGGACTAAACCAGGACTGAACCAGGACTAAACCAGGACTGAAGCGGGACTAAACCAGGACAAAACCAGGACAGAACCATGTCTAGAACAGGACTAGAACAGGACTAAACCAGGGCGAAACCAGGAGTAAACCAGGGATAAACCAGGAGAGAACCAGGAATACACCAGGACTAAAACAGGACTAAACCAAGACAGAACCAGGACAGAACCAGGACAAAACCAGGACTAAACCAGGACTAAACCAGGTCTAAACCAGGACTAAACCAGGACTAAAACAGGACTAAAACTAGACTAAAACTGAACTAAACCAGGACTGAAACTGGACTAAACCAGGACTGAAACAGGACTAAACCAGGACTGAAACTGGACTAAACCAGGACTGAAACAGGACTAAACCAGGACTGAAACTGGACTAAACCAGGACTGAAACAGGACTAAACCAGGACTGAAACTGGACTAAACCAGGACTGAAACAGGACTAAACCAGGACTGAAACTGGACTAAACCAGGACTGAAACAGGACCAAAGCAACTCCACATCAGGACCACACTGAGATCTTCATATGTGGTGAAACGGTAAACAGTCACATTTTTATATAATGGTTTTCTACCTTCAAGACTCTCAAACAGCTTCACATGAAGGAACCACTCACCCATTCACTCACACATTCACACACCAGTGCACACAGACACTGGGGGCGAGGGGGGTTAAGTGTCTTGCCTTAGGACACAACAACAGCATTCATCTGTGGGAGCTGGAATCGCACCGCCAACCTGTGAGTCAATGGATCTGACCACTCTACCAATGAGTTGGGATTCAAACCGCCAACCTTCAGATCAGTGGGTAAACGCTCTGCCAACTGAGCCACTGTTGCCCCACATTTTTGTTTCCTGCATGAAAATTATAAACTGTGAAATATGTTTAATCTCCATGATCTGTTGCCACAATAGTTTTGGCTGAAACTTTTGATTACTTTAAAGACGCACTACGGAACTTTTCTTGTGGGTTCAGCCAACTGCTCGTCTCCTTTTGAGGGTTTTTTTTTTTTTTCTGTGTCTATTTACACATGTTCCTTTAGCGAAAAACACTGAAAAACATGGCTTCATACTCTGAGCTGGGTCACCTCCTCACAGATCTGACCTGGAACTTGGCCTTGGAGGCATCACCTGGATCTTGGTAATAGTAAAAGTTAATGCCAATTGTGGGCAAAGCAAAAACATCAAGTAGTGAACCCTCCGCCTGAAAAGTTCCACAATGAAACTTTAATATATTTGTAGTATCTAAACTGACTGAACAAAACTGTTGTAAAATATTTATTCAACAGATGTAGCGACCACAGACTGTTTATATAAATGGACGTAGCTAACCCGCTAGCCGCCGCGTTCCAAACAGGAAGTGATCATCAGGCTCCATCGACTCCAGTTCACTTTCTATTGAAAAACCGTCACTCCTCTCTCTGTAACTGCTGCTGTCAGACTCGCCATTTTGGTCTTAAACGTTCGTATTAACCCGCTCTACATGATCCTGGGGAAGGGGCGTTACCTTCAACAGCCTCGCTCCGGATTGGCTCTTCGGTTGCTGTGATACTCGCGGTCGGAACTCGGCCCCAAATGGACGACGTCACGCTCACTCGGTCCACTTCTTATTTATTTTATTTACATCAATTTATCTAAACTGACTGAACAAAACTCTTGTAAAATCTTCATGCAACAGCAGTAGTGACCTAATAAAAGTAATAATATTATGAAAATGTGGGAGTAGCAGTTTTAAGTGACATAAAAACGTAGTAAAATTTGAGTGACACAGTCTTTAGCGGATTGTGCTGAGTGGTGCTTTTCTGACACTGAGCCGGAGCCTGTTTGCGTTGGCTCCTCTCTGAGTTTACCTCCGTTTTCATCTGCTCTTTATGACCCGTCCGACCCGAATCGGCTCCAGCGTTTTATCAGCAGAGACAGAACCGTCCGGAACCGGCGCCTCGGGACCGGCGCCTCGGGACCAGCGCCTCGGGGCGGAACCGGCGCGAGATTAAGTTACAAGTGAGACTGATGTGAGAGGAGGAGGAGGAGCTTTCAGACGTGCACAAATATCATACAAGAAACACGTACAAGGTTAGCGAGCTAGCTCACCCTGTCTCAAGTATAGACCGTATGTACAAATGGACATAGCTAACCTGCTAGCCGTCGCGTTCCAAATAGGAAATAAAATAATAAAATTCAAATTAGTTAAAATAAAAACTACCCAGTTATTTTTATACGTAGAATACTTCAGTTTGTGGCGTCGTCTTAATATTTATCTTATCCTCAAAATTAGCATTAGCGTTAGCATTGAGACACAAACGTGTCTCTTTCCAAACACAGAAGTGTCCTCACAGGTTAACTGTATAAATGGGCATAGCTAACACGCTAGCCGTCACGTTGCAAACAGGAAGTGATCATGGGGGCACCTCCGGCTCCAGTTCACTTTACACTGAAAAATTGACGTCATTTTGGTTTCAACATTTGAACCTTAATAACAGACAAATCAGGCGCCTTCTTTCCCCGAGGTCACTCCCGCTAGCGTTAGCGACTGATCGACCAGAGGTGCGGGCGGGAAGGGGCGTTACCTTCAACAGCCTTGCTCCAGATTGGCTCTTTGGTCGTATGATACTCGAGGTCAGAACTCGGCTCTAAATTTGCCCCTAAAACTGCTCCAGCCTCGATGAGCTTCATTTGACGTCACCTCGTCCACTTCTTCGTCCAGTCTGTGCTCCACAGAGACAAGCAGGTGGTGGACTCTCCATCAGAAAAGTTACATGAAGCATCTTTAGTTGAGAAAATGTACTTAATCTCTGAACATAAATCGCCGAGTCTTTGAGTTTGAATTTTAATAACGTTTGCTGCTCTCTGGAAATGTGGTCTGACATTCTGAGAAAAGTTTGAGATACGATTCAATTCTCGCAGTTCAACAAATGTAATGTATTTATTAAGAGAGCTAATAAAAGTGTCTTGTCTCCGTGGCGACGGGGGCGTGGACAATGTCCTCCGCTCAAATGACTCCACGAGAAGCTCCCTCTGGGGCTACGGACTTATTCTGGGACCATCTACCCCTTTATTATTTACATCTGTCTGACACAGAGACAAAGAGAGGGAGGGAGGAGGAGGAGAAGGAGGAGAGGGAGAGAGGAGAGAGAGGGGAGAGGAAGGGAGAGAGGAGGAGGGGGGGGGGGGGAGAGGTGAGGAGGAAGAGAGGACGAGAACAGAAAGAGGAGAGGTGAAGGTGGAGAAAAGGGAGGAGAGAAGAGGAGAAGGGAGTGAGAGAGAGGAGGAGGGAGAGAGGAGAAGAGGAGAGAGGGAGTGACGGAGGGAGGAGGAGAGAGAAAGAGGAGAGAGGACGAGAGAAGGAGTGAGAGGGAGGAACGAGGAGAGAGAAAGAGGACAAGAGGAGAAAGGGAGTGAGAGAGGAGGAGGGAGAAAGGAGAGAGGAGGAGAGAGAGGCTTCGGACTTATTCTGGGACCATCTACCCCTTTATTATTTACATCTGTCTGACACAGAGAAGAATGGAGGGAGGGAGCGAGAGGGAGAAAGAGAGGGAGGAGGAGAGGAGGAGAGAGGGAGAAAGGAAAGAGAAGAGAGAGGCATTGGACTTAGTCTGGGACCATCTACCCCTTTATTATTTACATCTGTCTGACACAGAGAAGAAGAGAGGGAGAGAGAGGGTTAGAGAGGGATTGAGAGAGGGAGGGAGAGGGTAGAGGGACAGAGAGGCTTCGAACTTATTCTGGGACCATCTACCCCTTTATTATTTACATCTGTCTGACACAGAGAAGAAGAGGGAGAGAGAGAGAGGGAGAGAGAGGAGAGAGGGAGAGGAGAAGAGAGAGGGAGGGAGAGGGTAGAGGGACAGAGAGGCTTCGAACTTATTCTGGGACCATCTACCCCTTTATTATTTACATCTGTCTGACACAGAGAAGAATGGAGAGAGGGAGCGAGAGGGAGAGAGAGAGGGAGGAGGAGAGGAGGAGAGAGGGAGAGAGGGAAGAGAAGAGAGAGGCATTGGACTTAGTCTGGGACCATCTACCCCTTTATATTTACATCTGTCTGACACAGAGAAGAAGAGGGGGAGAGAGAGGGAGGGAGAGAGGGAGGGAGAGAGGGAGACAGAAGCTTCGGACTTATTCTGGGACCATTACCTCTTTATTATTTACATCTGTCTGACACAGAGACAAAGAGAGAGAGGGAGGAGGAGGAGAAAGGGAGGAGAAGAGAGAGAGGGAGGAGGAGAGACAGAGAGAGAGGAAGAGAGGGAGAGAGAGAGGGAGGGAGAGAGGGAGACAGAAGCTTCGGACTTATTCTGGGACCATTACCTCTTTATTATTTACATCTGTCTGACACAGAGACAAAGAGAGAGAGGGAGGAGGAGAGACAGAGAGAGAGGAGGAGAGAGAGAGAGAGAGCGGAGGCGAGAGGGAGGAGAGAGGGGGAGGAGAGAGAGGGAGGAGGAAAGAGGAGGAGAGAGGGAGAGAGAAAGAGAGGGAGGAGGAGAGAGAGAGGAGGTACATGTGTCTCAGACGAGCATCAACACATGAACATGAATGGGGGAGAAGAGAGGGAGAGAGGAGGAGAGGGGAGAGAAAAGAGTTAGGGAGAGAGAGGAGGAGGGAGGGGGAGAAAAGAGAGGGAGGGAGGGAGAGAGAGAGGAAGAGCTAGAAAGAAAAGAGTTAGCAGAGGAGAGAAAGAGGGGGTTATGGAGAGAGAGAAGTGAAGAGGGAGAGGGGAGGAGAGATGGAGAGAAAAAGAGAGGGAGGGAGGGATGAAGGGGGTGACAGGTGGAGAGGGGAGGAGAGATGGAGAGAAAAGGAGAGGGAGGGATGAAGGAGGAGGGGTGACAGGAGAAGAGAAGGAGGTGGAGGGAGAGAAAGGAGAGGAGAGAGAAAGGAGAAATGAAGAGAGAGCAGACAGACACATGTAAAAAGAGGGAGAGAATGAGAGTGATGGAGAGAGGGAAGTCCCCATTTTGATCTAGTTTTGGCGGAGGACGAGAAGAAGTGAATCATCGACATAAATGACTTTTCCTTCTTCTCCGCTCACAGGGGTCAAGCGAGGCCATAGTGGAGTCAGGTGCAGATACTCTGACTCCTCCCACTGCCTGACTCCTCCTGACTCCTCCCACTGCCTGACTCCTCCCACTGTCTAATGCCCTCATACATTTACATAGAGGAAGAAATGAGCTCACAACGACTTGAAATGTGGGGATTTTGAAATAGTGGGAAAAATGTAAAAACACTCTCCTCGTGAACTCTTTATACCTCGTCCCAAGTGGCGAGAACGAGCAGCAGTTTGTGAGACGGTGCTTAGAAAATGCAAAAATGCTCGAGAACTTTGGGAGGGAAAAACATGTTTACAGGCAGCGGCCAAAATGCAGAGAGAAACTTTACGAAAAACAAAAAACTTTTACTTTTTCTGACCATAAACCATAGACTGTTTATATAAATGGACATACCTACCCTGCCGCCGCCGCGCTCCAAACAGGAAGTGATCATGGGCGCCATTTTGGCTTCATCGACTCTGGCTCCAGTTCACGTTCTGTGTTAAACTCCGCCCCTCTCTCTGTACCTGCTGCTGTCAGACTCGTCATTTTGGTCTTAAATGTTCGTATTAACCCTCTACATGATCCTGGGGTTTTTATTTCACTATTGTGTCTGTGAATCAACATATGAACATTAATAACAGACAAATCAGGCGCCTTCTTTCCCCGAGGTCGCTCCCGCTAGCGTTAGCAACAGGTTTGATTGACAGCGTTGCTAAGCGCCCGTCGGGAGTCCACTTCATCTCCGTGTCCAGCGCTTTATATAAAGTCATCCTCATTTATTTAGTTTTTATTTTCATCATATCCACGAGTCGATACAAGCCGCACGTGAATCCAGCTCTGACGCCGTTTACTCCCGCCCACTTTCTACAGGCGTCCAATCAAGCGCAGTCTAATTAGAGTCAGAGGTTGGTCCGTGACAGACGGCGAGAGCAGCCAATCAGAGGAGAGAACAGGACACGCCGCTCAGAGCAAAGACTGTGTAAAGAAGTGGAGAAGTGGAGCAGGTTAAAACGAACATTTAAGACCAAAATGACGAGTCTGACAGCAGCAGTTACAGAGAGAGGACACATTTTAACACAGATAGTGAACTGGAGCCAGAGTCGATGGAGCCGGAAGTGCACCATGATCACTTCCTGTTTGTAACGCGGCGGCGGCGGCAGGTTAGATATGTCCATTTACATATACAGTCTGTGGCTCAGAGCAGGGGTCAGCTCCGGGCAGACTCAGCCTCTTCATCTCTTGTGTTGTGGTCACATGGGACATGGGGCTTTTCTCTGAGCAAACAAAGCCACAGAACCAGCAGACAAAACAACAACCCCAACATAAATATTTGGAAGGGTATTTTTCGAAGCAGTGGTAAAAATGTAAACACCGTCTGACCCTCGTTTGGGAAATAAGCGACTCAAATTACCAGGGTTTATTTGGTTCTTGGACCATTAGCGAGCGACAAGTTACTTAAATAAGAATAAACTGTGTGAAATGGGGGTGAAGATGAGGGAGCGACATTCAACAAATTGCTGAGAATTAATCTCACAGCGCTGACCCAACCCCCTCCGCTGACCCGTTTCTATTAAAGCACAAGTTATTATTATTATTATTTTTTTTTTTACAATAACTTCATTGTTCTGATCGTTGGCGACTGGACTTAAGGTCAGAACAAAACAAAAGCAAATATAGTTTTTACACTTTCACATCTTGTAGTTTCAGTAAATACAGAGCGTCACTGTAAACAAACGCGTATGTGCTGCTTCAAGATGTGATTTGAAAACAGTCATGAAGGTAACGCTCGTTTGGCTCGTTGGGCGCTTAGCAACGCTGTCAATCAAACCTGTTGCTAACGCTAACGGGAGCGACCTCGGGGAAAGAAGCTCCTGATTTGTCTGTTATTAATGTTCACATCTTGATTTACAGACACAATAGTGAAATAAAAACCCAGGATCCATGTTACAGACACAATAGTGAAATAAAAACCCCAGGATCATGTAGAGGGTTAATACGAACATTTAAGACCAATATGAGTCTGACAGCAGCAGGTACAGAGAGAGGGGACAGTTTTTACATAGAAAGTGAATCGGAGCCAGAGTCGATGGAGCCGGAAGTGCGTCCATCATCATCACTTCCTGTTTGGAACGCGGCAGCTAGTGCGTTAGCTATATCCATTTATATAAACAGTCTATGGTCCATACTCACATATTTACAGTAGGAGTTGTACATAGAGTCTCGTCTGTGCAGTGTCTGAAGTGCCTCCAGTTTGACCTCAACACTATAGAAGCTCCCTGAGGCTCAGACGATTACAGCGCCCCCTAACACTAAAAAAGACTGAAATTAGCAACAGAAACTCACCATTTGAAATCACACGTATACGTAGTATTTCTTATTTTTCAAGAATTCGGAAGGAAACTGTCATATTATAAAACAAATGAGCCAGAAAATGTGAAGCAGACTTAAAGTGAATGGTTTGGTTTTAATATTACAGTAAAATTACATCATCCTGACATCCTGTTCATGGGCGTCAACTTCCTGTTTATTTTGAGCACTTTTCACCAGAAAAAGATATAATATTCAGTTTTATTTTTATTTTATTTATTTATTTATTTTATCTTTTGTCTTAAAGAAATAAAATAAATGAAAAATGTGGGAGTTTTGGTAAAACATCTTGTTCATAATAATAAAATAATAAATAGAATTAGCTACAGTTATGGGTTTAAGCTGAAGTGAAATTTCAATTCTCCTCTTGCGTCCTGCAGATAAAATTATAAATAAAAAAATACTTTCTAAATAAACTTAAAAACACTGAAATGTCTCTGGTGTAGCCGTACAGAAAGAACAAGTCCATCCAAATCCACGAATGTAAAGCCTCAAAGTTCAGGACACGTGATCAACTTCCAGATTTCTGTGGTAAAATGAAACATAACCAGGACCGTGTTTAACATAATAAAATGCACCAGGACAAAAGTGCCAAGTTTAAGTCCGTCAGCCGCGAGTCAGAGTCCGTCAGTGCGACACAAACTCGGAAATATCAAACCAAAATGCGTCAAACAGAAGATGAAAAAGTCCCCGAGTCAAACAGATGAAGTCACGGAGCTGTCGGCGTTTTACACAGAAACTCACCCAGCGACGACCACGACCACGACGACTGTGTTTGACCAAACCTATTTCACAAATGTAGAGTCAGAGCAGCGGCCAGGGATTATACACACACATAAATACACACATACACACATAAATACACACACACATAAATACACACATAAATACATAAATACACACATACATACACACATAAATACACACATACATAAATACACACATAAATACATAAATACACACACACATACATACTGGTATTACATCATATCTGTCGTCAGTGGTGGAAGAAGTACAGATACTGGAGCAAAAAAATACTCAAGTAAAAGTAAAACGTGAAAAAATCTACTTAAGTAAAAGTATTAAAGTAGCTGTTTAAAAATTAACTTAAAGAGTAAAACGTAAAAGTATTTCTCACAGATTTTGAGTCTTATAAAGCTTTAAATGTGGTGATTTTGATAAAGATTTGAGCTGAATTTGTTCAACAGAAACAACTGAATTGATTGTTTTTTTTTTCTGTTTTTATTTGTATATTTTTGTTTTGCTCAAATGATGAACGTGTTAAAAATAAACCCTCAGCCTTTTCAGCAGGTCTCACACAATCATAAAAAATACTTTTTACTTTTCAGTCCAGTTCAAAAATGTAGTGGAGCAGAAAGTACAGATACTGCTCTCAAATGTAGTGAAGTAAAAGTAAAAGTACACACTGTAAAATGTATTTAAGTAAAGTACAGATACCTAAAATTTCACACAACAACAGCTGGAATTGCACTGCCAACCTCTGGGTCTGTGGATCTGACCAAGCTCTACCAATGATGTTTATGTTGAGAAAGAGATTTGAACCATCAACCTTTGGATCAAGGGACAAACGCTCTACCAACTGAGCCACTGTTGCCCCGAATGTGTTTTATTTTAGGGCAAATGATGAATCCATCCACTTATATTAAAACGAGCACCCAAATGTCTCTTTCCAACTGAAACTTTTTATGATGCTATTCAAGTTTTCAGCCATTTTGTGTTGGAAAAGTCATCAAAATATGACCATATGTCTAAGAAATTGACAAACCAGGGCAATAAACCAACTCTAATTGTAAAAAGAAATATAGAACATAAAGGTTTTAAATCAGTCCTGTTGTTCT